>JZLH01S0177658.1:2218-26631 GCA_001188425.1 Eucidaris tribuloides | reverse complement strand
AACTACGCGAGAGGCCACTACACCGTGGGGAAGGAGATCATTGATCTTGTCCTGGATCGCATCAGGAAGCTCTCCGACCAGTGTACCGGTCTTCAGGGCTTCCTCATCTTCCATAGCTTCGGTGGAGGAACTGGCTCTGGGTTTTCGTCTCTGCTGATGGAACGTCTCTCCGTCGACTACGGCAAGAAATCGAAGCTCGAATTCGCCATCTATCCCGCTCCTCAGATTTCCACTGCTGTAGTGGAACCATACAATGCTGTCCTGACGACACATACCACCCTGGAGCACTCCGACTGCGCCTTCATGGTCGACAACGAAGCCATCTACGACATCTGTCGTCGTAACCTCGACATCGAGCGTCCCACCTACACCAACCTTAACCGTCTGATTGGACAAATCGTGTCCTCAATTACCGCTTCTCTGCGCTTCGATGGCGCCCTCAATGTTGACTTGACCGAGTTCCAGACCAACTGGTGCCCTATCCTCGAATCCATTTCCCACTTGCCACCTTGCTCACTTCATCTCGCCCTAGAACGCCTATCACCTAGCACCTGACCGTACGCATGAAATTCTACCAATGCATCCTTTCGAGCGCCAACCAGCATGTAAGTTGATCCTCCGTCACGGCAAGTATCATGCCATGCGTCTCCGTATCGTGTGATGTTACGAAGACGTAAACGCCCTTATAGCTATCATTCAAGTCCAGCGATACCAATCCAGTTCGTTCGACTAGTCTGATGTCCAACTGTGCTATCAAAGGTCGTATATAACTAACCAGCTCCAAACCGTTTCCTGATGTGATCTCGCCAAAGGTACGCGGCCGTCTGCCATGCATTGAGCAACCACCAACTGCCATCCCGAAGGCCTCGGCTAACGATCTCGACAATAAATTCGACCTGATGTTACCTGAAGCGCTGCTGTTGTTCATGGATGTAACAGTAGGGGGAATGAAAGAGGAAGTTCGCTGAGGCTCGTTGAAAGATTTTAGCCGCCCTTGGAGAAAGACTTACAGAAAGTCAGTTTGATTTCCTTGCATAGAGGAAGGAGAAGAATGACAATAGAGAAGAATTTTGAACTTAGAATTAGAAAAACTTCGTGCGCATTTTTTAGACACCATGTTGTTCGAAGTTAAATTGATTTTCAGACATTGCGTTTTGTTAATATAACAGTATTGGTCAGTCGTATACTCAGCAATCAAAATTTAAGAAAAGTGGACAATGTGTAAGGCTGAGATTTTTTAAATGAATGCTCAGTCAAATGTAATCGATCATGTAAAAATAAGCAAATTAATCGTTTATCAAAATATTCTGTGAACATCCGCGTATGAGGTGAGCACAGTCATTAATAAAAACCAAGTCTGTTACAGAAAATTGCGCTAAATAATGAAACATCAAGTAAATGAAACGTATGTCATTTCGTAGAGTTAAGTTGAACATCAATAACATAGACCTTTCATGGGAAAGTTTAGATTGATGGTTTATCATAAATATACCAGACCATAATATTGCACTTTATCAAGACTGCATCTTGGACGCAACTCTGTATTTACATAATTGAATGAGAAGGACCTAAAGACACCCATGTTCATTAACAATTGAATGCCTCCTTGCTCCATTTTTTTCTATTTTTTTCTGAAACAGATCATACGTTTAAATAAATGTGTCCACCTAAATTTAAATGTTCACAACTAAGTATTCAGGTAGTAATGTAGAAAATTTATTTATTTTTCTATAATTTGGCGTACGTGACTTTTCACATGAAATATTTAAATCTGAAGAATGTCCTCTTTATGTTTCTTCAGATTGTATATTGTTTCCTGTTGTTGTTAATGCCTGGGTGTTGTTGAACCGTACTACAAGTAGTCTATTGTAAAGCACGTAAGATGAAGCTGGTGCCATTATAGTCCTGTACAATATAAGTCTCTGTTGATAATACGTTCCATTGTATGTCAGTCAGATTAAGAACAAAATATAGATAGTGTATGTTGTTTGTACTGTGGCTTTGGTAGGATTACAACTTCTGTAAATACTAAACGTGAATCGTGTTGAGCGTAAGTCAATAGATGAGATTTTATGGAATATCACCAGTTCTAAAAAAAGTGAGATGTTAGTGAAAAGTTCAGTAATTTCGTTACGTTTGAATTTAGTGCCAAAAGAAAGTAATCTCCGTAGACCAAGTCAAATAACAGACTTATCTATAAAAAAAAAAGGGCCGGCTCATTTTCTGGCCAATTAATTTGAAATTGACAAAAGTGAATTATGTGTCTTGCCAAGCCTGTAAATGAAAAGTTACATTAGATGTATAACTTGTGACTTTATGATGTCGAGTGTAAAAACAAACCGATTAGCAGCTTTACAACATTTTTTTATGCCAAAGGAGAACAAAATGAAATTAGAACAGCAAGTAGAATTATTTCTGAAATGAAAAGTTCATTCCTGTATGACATTGTGTCAACTTGTGTACATTTGCTAATTTCAGTGTATATGCAATCGAAGCGAACAAACAAAATCGTATTAGAAATTTATAAGTTTATTGGATACTGTACTTCTCGTAGAACATTGTAATACAATTATCAAGCCAAAAAAATAAACAGTGACATTACATTCACTCAAACAATTTGTACTTCTATATTTTTATGTATGCTTTCATTGACAAAAATGCACTTGTATATACAGATAAACAAAGGCACGTTACACCTATACGACATTCCCAGCGAAAGCACTGAAATGCAATGACATAAAGTTGATAGACACATAATATTAAAATATCACAACATACATCATGCAAGAGAATTATGAAAAAACATTAAACAAAATAAACACTACCACTGATCTGAGTCACAAAATGCATCACGACTACAAATAATTTTCCTTGTTTACAAAAACTGACTGAAAATTATACATTTTCAACATAAATACTTTTAGGAATCGAACTGCTGCAAATGATAGCTGCAAAAAAATAGGATTGTTATTTAAGTTTTATTCTTTCGTTTGAATGAATGAATGACTGAATGAGGGATGTAGAAAGTTCTTGACCAATTAAGGTGTCTCTTATCTGCTTACTGCAATATATTTATTTTACAGGCACTCCTATAGTTACGGCATATGGTTAAAATGAATTTTCTCCTCTTTGTTTTAAATAACGTAGACCTATAGCAAACTCGCAATGTATCATTCTAAACAGGTTTTGCTAGGTTAATGTTTAGCTTGACTATTCAATAATTAGGCCTATTGAAAAAATGGGTTAATATTTCATAGATCGACCAAAATCAGACAATGTCTTTAAAAGTTAGTGACATGATTGGATACACTTGAAAATGCCTCAAGAACCAAATTAGTTGAAAAGTATACCAACTATACACCAGCTGGAGTGGATCTACTAGCTGGAAGGATTTGTCTCTAATTTGTTTACCTAAGGAGAATCAAGCGTGACCATTAATTCTATCGGGGCACGATAAAAATAGGACCTATAGAGAGCCACACAGCAGGTTTGCCGACCAGGCGACCACGAGGGATATTGACATTAGTTATTTTAGAATGAGTCAACGTTTGACTACAAGATTTTCACAGGAGAATCCTTGCATAGTTTACATGATTCTAGAGTAGTTTCAGCCCAAGTTGAGGACTAACCCCAATCATGTTATTTACCTTTAACACGAAAGTGTTGTATTCCTATTTGATTAATGTACATGCTAAAACAACCTGATTTGTGATTCCCAACACTTTTCATGTACCACCAAAAGGCGATGCTCACATGATGTATTGTACATGATCACATCAGTGTATCTATTCTGTGTACACCCACCGCATTTCTGACGGCGATGATTGATTGGAAAATATGAGAACGTGTTACGAGGAACCTCTAGCTTCAGTGCACCCTCTAAAAAACACCTGTCGAATAAACACAAAGTGGCATGGCCAGCACGTCATATTTAGGGGGTCAGAGAGTAATGGGGAGCTAGGCATCGTCAGGTTTTTGTGCATGGGTGTACTGCTGCATCCGTTTTTTTTTTTTAAAGGTAAGCCTCTTTTCTGTATTCATTCATAACAAAAGAACAACAACATATAATGAAAAATGCGAAGTGTCAAATGGGAAGAGCTTCTTTTTTATTTTATTCCTGACTACAGAATGACAACATATAAATATAATGAAAAATACGAAATGTCAAGAGGCCATTTCATGTTTTTATTGATGGCAAAAGAAAAACGACATACAGCTTTATAATGAAAAATGCAAAGTGTCAAATAGATAGAAGTTACCAACAATGTAATTACTAACATTATATACAATTGAAGATAAACATGAATACACAAAGGTACGATAATTGGACCCAATGTCAAACCCTTCACTTTTGGAAATGAACAGTTAGCTTTCCACTTTTGGCAGAAATATGCTGTCTTTTGAGATTTCGAGATGGTTTCAAAACCAATAAAATTGGAAAATTTACTTCGGAATTTATACAATCAAATGTAACAGTTCAGGCACAGAAATATAAACGATAAAAATTGGTCTTTATTTGATTGGTTTTTATTGGTCTTATTTTTTCTTAAATGCCATTATCATACCTCACAAGCATGGTGGAATACATATCACATAGGCCTTCTGTTGTTGGGTCTATACCTATAAGTCCCGCTGTATAAGAACAGACACACAGGCACACACACACACACACACACACCTACACAACACACGCACACACACACACACACACACACACACACACACACACACACACACACACACACACACACACACACACACACACACACACACACACACACACACACACACACTACACTACACCACCACACACACACACACACAACACACACACACACACACACACACACACACACACACATTGACACTTTACAATAAACATAGATGGGACAGATAAACACAGACAGACACATACTGCGAGACGACACAAACATCCACAGAAATCCACTCGATATGAAGCACCCACCGCTCAAGGACCAACGACAAGTGGTTTCAGGTTTTCATTAAACCCTCTAGGCTCTAAGATGTAATGACATAAAGGTGCATATGTGATGGTAATTAGGAGTATAGCGCCAGCCTGCCCCCCCCCCCCCCTGTACTCATGAACACAAACACACTGAAATATTGAAATATTAACATTAATGGGAGATGGACTTGAACCCATGATTAAAAAGGCGTCAAATAACTTATATCATCTCGACCCAAATTTTCAGTCTTCATGTCTAGTTGCGTGGGAGGAGAGATTTCTAGACTGCCTAGTCTATGTCAACTGTAACAGAGACGTAAAAGCAATGCTGCCACTCGTAGGGGAAATCCCCTATCGTAGGGGATTTCAGCCTACTGTAGGTTGTAGGGGATACCTACGGGGAAAATGATCTTCCGTAGGGGAAACGTAGGGTTTTTTGATGATTTGTAGGGGATGTAGGGGGTTTTGACAATTTTCAGAAAGATTCTTAAATTTTCAAAGGAAATCCGATTATATTCGCCCATTTTGTCCATCTCCGGCGAAGAAATTGTGATGAATATTTTGCATTTTCTAAGGTTATTTTTAAGGGAATACATACTTTGTCGGGGAAAAGTCGATTTAGGCGTAGGGGAAAAGTGGTGTCCGTAGGGGAAAATACGCATGCGGCGTAGGGGGAAATCGAAATTTTGAGTGGCAGCCCTGCGTAAAAGTGACGTGACTTGAATTATAGTGCTCAATCAAAAGCTGAATCATCCTGATATTTCGTGTAAAACGAGGCAATAAATGCTTTAAAGTTTCATGACCAAATAGACAAATAACTTAATGAGGATGGCAAAGACGAAATTATACATTTTTTAACACATTGATGTCTTTAGTATTGAGTGATAAGACCGTGACGACAAGCAAATATACATTTTTTGTTTTACAAGAATTAAATGAAAAAAAAAACATCAAGTGAAATGCTCAGCCATAAGATGGATACTACGCGACATAATGTGTTCAGTATCTTTACCTTCTCGGTGGATTTCTATGAATGAATAATACGACTGAATGAGATTAATAAAACCATGGATCCTACTACAGGATACATGATATAACGAATAACAAAATTGCACGATGTTGGCCTAACACCTAAAGAAGCGTATCATATTGTATAACATTGGTTTCTTACCATACTTAACATTATTTGCGGTGGTTTGTGAGCCCGGTGGCCATCATGACAATTTTTAGTGCATGAAGTTATACATTATGATTTACACGTAAACATTTTAAACAAGATTCTGAAAAACGAACTGACATTTATTTCTAGTTGTGAACAAATTCATTTATGGAATCCATCATGTACCAGTTCGGTCTATACTTTGTAATCTCACTGCATTCCTAAGCTTTTGAATATGATTTCATCTGAAGAGGGAATACGAGAACGGATTAACCCTAAAAAGGCTGGGGGCGGAATCCGCCCCCCCCCCTCCCCCGACTTTTCGCGCAATATGTCTGCAACGCGCGAAGCAGTTACCACGGCGTTTCATAGATTTTTTTCTCTCGAATCTCGCGCATCTTTTGAGACCAAATTTGCGACGTCCGGGTTCGCGGTTCCAAAGTTACGTAACATTTTGTACTTGCATGTCACCCCAAAAATCGCTCAAAAACGTGATTTTGTGTACAATTTCAATACAAATTGTGTTTTCAGCCAAAATTCATAAATGTGTGATTATTTTTACTTTTACTTATTGAAATAAATTAATTTTGTGCTGTTTATGTTCGCAAAAGTGTCCCCGACAAATTTCATCGAAAAAACAATGAAAAACAAAAGGTCAAAAAAAATACATAAGAAATTCACAAAACAATGAAATACATAGGAAATCAATTTTGATTCCAGATTTTTACAAGTACATTTGCTGAGAACATTCAAAAGAGTGTCTAGACCAAAAAATTAGCATTTTTGGAGCTTTAATTAGTGATTTACAGCTTAATTATGATTTTATGCATAAATTAGCATAATTAATTACTATGAAATTAATTCTGGGTAATTAACTATACAGTCTTGTAGATTACGTGATGGGCGACGTGCGTGCCGATTTTCATCGCGGACGGCGCGGTCGACGGCCGAGATCTCGGTGGGGAGGAATCAGCCCCCCCCCCCCCCCGATATAGCATAGCCAAAAAAGCCCAGCCGATTAGGGTTAAGGTAAATTTGGACCATTATGGTTGAGATGAAGTTAAAGCTCAGTGACATGATTGATGAGAAATAAAAAAAATGCTTTAGAAGCCAAACTGGTTGAAAGATAAACCAAATGTAGACACACAGCTGGAGTGGATCTCCTGGCTGGAAGGATTTGTCTTGAGTTGTTTACTAAGTACAACATGCAAGGCCAGCAGTTTAATTTTATCGGGGCACGATCATAGATTTAATACCCATAGAAGGCTACACTACAAATTTGTCTGTTACGATGCATACTTATGGACATTATTTTAAAATGAGTCCACTTTTGACTACAACATTTTCACAGTAGAATCCCTTCATAGTTAACTTGATTCTAGAATAGTTTTTACCCCAAGTTGAGGACTACCCTCAATCATGTTATTTACCTTTCAAATATGCAGATTTGCGGGTCACTATTAACACTTGTTACTTTGGTAGCACACCTAGGATCATATCATTGCGCGCGCGCGCACACACACACACACACACACACACACACACACACACACACACACACACACACACACACACACACACACACACTACTATACTACACACACAACACACACACACACACACACACTACTCTCACATACACAACAAGACATACACAATCACATACACAAAGACATACACAATCACACATACACACATATTCACACACATACACACACATACACACACACACACACACACACACACAGATCAGCTTATTTTGCCATTAATTTCAGAGTTCGTCTGTTTCTTCCCCACGACTACGTGACCCAGTTCGATCCAAGTCACGTGACCTCGAGTCTTGTTGGTCGATGATATTCGCTTTGCTGCTAGACTTCTTCATCAGTCTCAAGAAGCTGCACGGGCAGATTCTGTGGATGAACAACCGGTAGCCTTCACGAAATGTCTTATTAGTCGCGCAGTACAGGATGCAGTTGATGCTGCTGTTTGTGTGAGAAAGACTAGCGGCTAATATGTAGACGAGTGGGGGGAATTCACCGTTTCGGTCGATGACCACGATCACGGAGAAGGGTCCCCACATTAGGGCGAAGAAGATGACAAGAGTGATCAGAGTGCGCAGAAGTCGCTTGTCCGTATTGCGGATTTTCTTTCGTCGCTTGAGTCTTCCGACTCCACCGTCAACTGTAACAATGACCAACAAAAGAAAAGAAACGGACGATTTTAGAAGGATGTATAAACTTAGTATATTTCTGCATGAAATCTACCCCTTTCTAAGAATGTAAATTGCGTCAAAACCTATGAGAATCCTGAAATAAGACATACAAATTGCCATTTACTCCGAAAAAAAGGTGCAATATCAAACAGTTGTTTTAAAGGGAGAAGGAGCCAGCAACTAACAGGCATAAGTTAAGAAAATATTTGAGTTCTTGCCAACTAATCAGATTGCACGTGCACTGCAGGGAGCTGACCATGCGTGACCAATGCATGCCACGCGACGTGTGTTAGCCGCACCGTGGTAATGTATGCACTGTTTGAATTGATAAGCTCCTCCCCCTATAGCTGTTTCTGCAAGTTTTGTCTTAGGATAAAACTTACAAAGACGTAAAATAAACACAAATTAAGTAATTTATATGGCCTTGATGAGGGTGAGTATCACACAGTACCCCTTATTTAGGCTGTTTTTGTCACAATGTACCATAATTCTCACAATACTCACAGTGTAATTTTTATTCTTAACTTATGCCTGTTAGTTGCTGGCGCCTTCTCCCTTTAAGACATTCGAAAGTATGCTGTGGAGAATGTCATCAAACAGATTTTGAGTCGATCCCTTCCGAAGAGTATTCAAATTGTGTGAAAAATCGTATTCTAAAGGAATCGTTTAACGATGTTTCCAGTTTAAATATTTAAGCTAGGTGATCCTCCATGCATGCTACCAGTCTCTCTATTGAGGTCTAATATCCCTAAAAAAATTGCAGTTCAAAACTATTATAAAGTGCTTTAAAAAGTGAAAATCAGTAAACGGCCACCCCAGTTTTCCCACGTAGACTGCTGTGTTGTAGAAATTTCGTACCCAGGACATTGATTCAGGTTCCGATAATATGTCTGTACACGTTTTGCTGGTGACATCATAAATTTGTGTTTCAGTGTGTTTATTTGTCCATTTAAACACTATCAAGGCGGTCAGATATCAAGGGTTGACATTTCTTTATTTTAACTGGGGATTCCACAATGTTAAACGGTGTCCATAACTCGTCGGGGCTTCTTTGACAAACAATACAGGAAACAGGGGCGTCGATCCATGTTTCGGATGGGGGGGGGGGGCAAAAGTGAAAAAATGCCCAAAATTTTCCGGGGGGTTCCGCATGCCAGATTGTAATACAGAATTTTGCGCGCAAAGCGCGCCGAAAATTTGACAGTTTTGTATGTTTAATCTTTATGCCATGTTTAATGGCTTTATAGTGCTTTCCAATGCTTTTTAAAACATATATTTGCATTTCATATTATGAATTTTTTAAGTTGTCAAAATAATTGGGAGGGACAACTCGATATGTTTGCCCCCCCCCCCACTATTTTAATTGGTGGGGCGATCGCTCCCGCCCCCCCCCCCCTCTTCCCGATTGACGCCTCTGATTTTAATTTTAACTCAAATTTAACTCAAACCGAACATTGATTACTGTTTTCCAAAATGAATGCATACTTTTTCCGTGGTTAAAGTGAACGAAAGTTTGTCAATCTGTTGAATCGGGCGTACATTGAATTGAATTACGGTATGCTTATATCGGCGCAAAGTTTTAAAATAGATTAAAGGTAAATGACATGATTGGGGTAGTCCTCAACTGGGCTGAAACTATTCTAGAATCAAGTAAAACTATGCAAGGATTCCCGTGAAAATCTTGTAGTCAAACGTTGACTCATTCTAAAATAAACAATGTCAATATCACTTGTAGCAGACGGAAACCTGTTGTGTGGCTCTCTATGGGGCTTATTTTTATCGTCCCCGATAGAAAAAATAAGAATACTCCTACGTTTATGCTCGATTCTCCTCAGTAAACAAATTACAGACAAATCCCCCAGGTGGGAGATCCACTCCTGCTAGTGTATAGTTACACTGTAAAAAATATTGGGTAAAAGTTTACCCGAAATTTACCCAACATGAGATTAATTATGTGTCCGACCAACTTTTGGGTAAACTTTACCCAATCCAGAATTTGCCCTTTTGTTGGGTAATTTAAATTAACCCATTCATTTTACCCAGTAAAATTTACCCATCTGTCTTTTTACCCAAAATTTACCCAACATGAGATTAATTATGTGTCCGACCAACTATTGGGTAAACTTTACCCAATCCAGAATTTAGAAAAGTATATAAATAATGAAAATTAATTCTTCGGGATCTAGATTTTATTTGTCTTTCCACGATATTGTTTTACATTATGGGATCCTATCGTAATTCTAACTTAACCTATCAATCATATTCTATCCTAATCCTATAACCCAATTCAGGGAGTAAGACCTGCCTATTATACAGCATATTTGGATTCGTATATATACCAGCTACTTTCAAGGCAAGAAAAGTAGTAGTTATACCGACATTTTTGGCAAACAGTGAGTCCCTTCTTAAAAGTTATCACTTCCAAGAGTTTTATTTGTTTGCTACTTTTGTTAAACACTTGATTATAAATACTAGGGCAATTGTTATGTCTGAGACACTATTTAAAATTATATTTATCAAGCTTAACTGTCATTTTTACCAATTATGCAAATTAAGATATGAATATGCATAAGCTAAGTTTCTAGCTCGCTTGGCATGTATGACTAAACCTGTAGCGTTAAGTGTTGCATGCACCTAGCTATTCTGAAATTTGCGCGTTGTCAATTATTGGAAATAAATTAAATTGACATTACCAAACCTACCACAAAAACACAAACACAAACACAAACACACAAACACACACACACACACACACACACACACACACACACACACACACACACACACACACACACACACACACACCACACACACACACACACACACACACACACACACACACACACACACACACCACACACACACACACACACACACACACACACACACACACACACACAACACACACACACACACACACACACACACACACACACACACACACACACACACACACACACACACACACACATTCACTCACATACACACATCCAAACACACACGCACGCACACTAGTTTATTACACACAATACGCGAGAATCGATTCAATCGGTGTTTTCCCCCGGCATTTGGTAAAGAAAAAAGAGATTACCATACGTTGGGTAAATGCATGAAGCAAAACAGCTTGGAGATTTTACCAACTTTTTACCCAGTGTTCACAATTTACCTTAATTATTTCCCAATTTCATTTTGCTCAATGGTTTTCCCGATATTGGGCGAAAAAATATTTACCACATGTTGGGTAAATGCATGTAGCAAAACAGTTGGGAAAAGTTTACCCAACTTTTACCCAATTTTGATTTACCAAGTATAGTTTACCCAATATTTTTTTACAGTGTAGTATATATTTCAACTCATTTGCTTCTTGAGACATTTTCAAGTGTTCCCAATCATGTCACTAACCTTTAATCCTATACAGCAGGAGGATGAATATGCAGTGTTTGATCCAATCCAATGTTCGGACGTAAAATATCATACAGACAACAAGCTAAAATGAAATTCCGAAAAACCAATACATATAATTGTCGAAATTTGTATTTCAATAATAATTACTTGTTTCGATTCGTCCCAGTTCTCTGGATACGGATGTGGCGTACATATAAATCCGTACGTAGCTGTACACGATGAAACACATTGGGAGAACGAAGCCCAGGACGAAGATATAGATGTTATAGTAATACTCCGCCCGGTAGTCGAAGGTACACACCAGGAGGGTGGGGTCGAACTTGTGGTCACCCCACCCCACCAAGTTAGGGATGTCAGCCACGAAGCAGATGGTCCAAATAAGGAGCAGGTGGAACACCATGGTGTGACGATTGTACACTCTTCGATAGATACTGCGATAACATATCGCGATATGTCGATTGACAGCGATACTGACGATACTCCACAGTGAGCCGCAACAACTGCATAGGACGAAACAAGACCGGCCGGTTGATTAAGTTTACATGCTGTCAACAGGGTACAGATTTTGATTCAATTCATTTTAATTTCATTTATTTTGCTCTGCATAAAACATTGATGAGGAAGAATATATAGATTAATTACAAAGCATTACAATAACACAAGCTGGACGAAATTTAGTAGACAGAGATGAAGTAGTTAAAAGGTGTACAAGGTGCCATTATGCCGACCCAGTGAACGTTAAACGTACATAAAATGCAGCGTTAAACAAGAAACAGAAAAACAAGACAGGGCTTTGCAGAAAGAGTAAACTAAAGATGAAATAGAATAAACAAATACACAAGACATGCCGACACACAATACGGTCTAAGTCATAAAGTACAATGATATTAATTGATAATTTAAACTCAAAGGTTAAAACTGAATTTTAACTTTTAGAGTTACGAAATTCATTAGGAATTGCATTCCAAAGTACTGATATATGATGTATTTAGGTAGAAGTATTGTTATTTTGGGCATTATGGAAATTTGCAGCGTTCATGGCAGCCGTGATACGAATTGATATTACTATTTATAGTAAAATGGTGAGGAAGAGTTTTTATTTCAAATAACGACAAAAATTTATCATTTATATGGTATTAATTACAAATAAATATTCAAGCTATTTAAGGAGTAAATATGAACTGCACAGCACCTGTAATGGAAAAATGGTAGAGCAAAGAAATTAATCATGGTTATCATTCAAGTTTGAGACAAATCAATTTTAATACGAACAAGTCGGGTAATGATATCACCCTTACAAAGCACCGGCGAAGACACTGAATTTCAACCAATATTGCTTATTGATTTTGCTTGAGAGTGTTGTAGGTGGGGTGGGGGTACCAAATGCTGCTTACAAAAGCTCATTTTTCATTTCACATTATCGTGTCCTTTTTCCCAACAAATTAGAAGAGCCTTAACAGAAATAATCATTTCACTTAGGCCATTCCCAGACAGTGGTTGTTGTTCGTATTGAATTCAATTTGGTATTGTTATGCCATAAAGCGTTATTGTTGTCCTGTAAGTTGTTCCTGGAAATTAAAGGAGAATGAAACTGTGAATGATCAGAAAAAGAAGATTGATTTCAGCCAATGCACGCACACGTCGTTTATCGCAATATCTCAATAATGGTTGGTCGGAGCCTCATGAAATAAATTGTGGCTATCTTATTATTTCCTTACGAGGCCGAAACTAAACATTTTTTTTTTAAAGGCCAATCAAAAAGGTTAACTAATCTCTCCTCCATGAGTTTTTTTTTTACCTACAAACTGTCCCTACATACAGTGCCCAAGAATAATGGCCCTTATAGAAAGTCACAATGTGGTCACAGTGCCACTGTTAAAATGGGTCTACTAGCTCCACACTTCACGCTTAAAAGAGTGGATGCATTTCAGCTGAGTGAAACAAAGAGGAAGGGAATTCGAGTGCAGCTAAAATAAATAAGTGGTTTGCAAAGAGAGTTATTGTCTTCGGTAAATGAAATGAGCCAGAATGCTTTGTGAGGTAATTGTGAAGGTGTTGGTTCTTGACAAACATAGATTCTATGTTAATTCTGAATTAAAAATATGTGGGTAGATATTATTATTCAAAAGAAACATAAAAATACGTAATTGTGGAGAACATATTTCATTGATCGAGTGCAGCTAAAATAAATAAGTGGTTTGCAAAGAGAGTTATTGTCTTCGGTAAATGAAATGAGCCAGAATGCTTTGTGAGGTAATTGTGAAGGTGTTGGTTCCTGACAAACATAGATTCTATGTTAATTCTGAATTAAAAATATGTGGGTAGATATTATTATTCAAAAGAAACATAAAAATACGTAATTGTGGAGAACATATTTCATTGATCGTCAAGATACATGTATTATTGGATAAGAACAGAGGTTCGGTATGAGCAAGATAATCAGTACTGCAGTGATTCTCAAAGCTTTTTTTTTTTTTTTGCTGGAGTAGCAATATTCTGTGTGTAAGGGTCTTACTTGCATAACCCAAGCTAATATACCGAAAATGAGCTAATGATAGATTATTGCATATAGTACAAGACTTCAGTGACTGTTGGAAAGTGCTTTAATTTGATTATCATTCTTATGTTTCTGGAGATGACATTACATACAGTATTCACATGGGGTTTCTAAGATAAATCCTTGTCGATAATTATTCCTACAAATTTACTATTTTGAACCTGCTTTAATATAAATCCATCAAATATGATACATGTATTACCGGGTATATTTTTCATTGAATTACTAAAGAACATGAAATGTGTCTTATCAAGATTATGGGGACGTTTATTCATTGTAATCCACTCTGCGACATGGTGAAGTTGAACATTAATTGTATCAAGAAGTTATCTAAAGGCATCTCTTTTACATGCCTAAAAATTAACATTGTTTCAATACAATGGCATTTAGAAGAAAATGTCATTTGGGAACCTTTAGCAAAATATAGGAGCTAGAAACTCAGTTTTAGTGGAATTGTAGTGACCGTTAGACTCTGTTTTGATTTTTTTTTCTCTTCCATAGAACGTACACAAAAGGGTTATTGTTTTTCTTTCGCATTTTTCAAATTTTAGGTAAGTACTGACCCCCAGATTTCACAGACATGCCCTTCATCAATAGCCTAAGGGCATGGGTTATCTTTTCCTGGTCTGCGGGGATGTTTGCAAATGAGATCTACTGCCTTTAAGATTACGAAAAGAGAAAAAGAGGTTGGAATCATCAGCAAAAAGTAAAAAGGATAACGCTTCGGACGAGTTATGAAAATCGCTAATATAAAGGATAAAAAGCAAAGTGCCAAGTTTAGAACCTTGAGGGGCACCGCACCCTACTGTTGTAATAGAGGGGTTGGAATCGGTTATACATACAAATTGTTGTCTTTTTTTAGATAACTTTCAAACCATTTTAATACTATTCCTCCTATACCATAATGTTTATGTTTGTATAATACAATTTTACGGGTGATTGTATCAAAAGCTATAGAGAGGTCTAATAGGATACCAATAGTGGGTAATTGAATATCAGTTGCACGTGCCACGTTATCAAGGGGAGTCAAGATTGCGTGAGATGTACTATTTTTTTTCTCTAAACCCTAATTGTGAATTAATAAATTTCTTTTATCGTAAAAACTATACTGTACGAGAGTACATATTTTTTTCAAAAAATTACGAAATTGAAAATTAATTAGCGATAATTTGCTTTAACTTTGTGAGGAACAATGTCACTGCTTATTGATAAATGGAATATCTACATGTATGTAAGAGGTCTGACAATTTCAGGGATAACTGCTTTTAAACAAAAGTTACTCAAACCATACCAAGAACCTCTATTTCAAGAATTGGATTTAAAATTGTAGAATCAGATATGCGATCGTCAAAAAAAATCCACAAAAGGACGATTTGAAGGCAGAATCTTTTCAGCTAAGTTGTGACCAATGTTAAAATAATAATAGTTAAAGCGGAGGCGCTGTGGCTGAGTGGGTAAGGCTGTGGCTTCCCGACATCGAGACCCGGGTTCGAAACCTGCCATGGTCGGCGTTTGTGTCTTTGGGTAAGACACTTCATCCGCATTACCTCTCTTCACCCAAAAGTATCAAATGGGTACCTGAGAGGACTGAGAAAGCCATTTGTGAATGAATTAGCGAGCGCCCAACAGGCTACCGATACTAAGGAATACTCCTCAGGCAGTGGAGGTGGCGCACATAATGTGCAGGCTTGATATGGGTCCAATGATCAGGGGGTAATGTGTGACGTCGTGTGAGCATTGTTCTACAGTGATACAAGACGATAAACAACTCGCCTTTACCTTTACCTTTATCCGCAATTTTTTTTATAGTGTTCTATGATTTTCCTTCACATGATATTCTTGAAATGTTGCCTCCTTTTACATCTTTATTCATGAAACTATTAATTAACTGCCAAGTGCTTTTGATGTCACGTTTTAAAGAGTCAAACTGACGGAAATGAAAAGAAAAAACTCTCGTCGTAAGAGGAGTCGTTAAAGTATTTTTATAATTGGTGTATTTCACTATATTATCATCAGTAGGTTTAGCTGTGTATTTTAAGCAAAGATTGTTCTTTCTATTTGAAGAGCTTGCAACCAAAAGGCGCTAAATCCACTTTTCACCAAGTTGCGTGTTTTTCATGATTTGGACAGACCTCTGTCATGTGTATCCAAATACCATATTGTTTTCTTAAAATCATTTCAGGAAAAAAAAAAAAATGATATGAGAAATGCTTTCAACCAAGGCGCTATTTTCCATTCAGATTTCGCCCAAAAGGCGCTAAATCCCTATTTCCTATTCTTACTCTGATTGGCCCAAGTCTGGCCTGCCATATGGTGTTTTGAAGCCAATCAGAAGAAGGACACAAATTACATTTCAGTCATAAGCAAAATACAGTGCGCATCCTGTTTATGTTTCCTGTGTTACGTGGTTGACGAATCGCTGAAAGTACGCAAGTTTATGTGTACTGATACTGCGACAGGTTGAACCGTTGAATGTGTTGCAGTGTATACATGTCTTGTAGTACGATGTCTTGTGTAAGTGGTATGCTGATGTGTCCAAACCTTCATGATGATGAAATGTGTAGCTACTGTATAGATGCTTTAGTTGCAGTTATACTTTAACCAAATCTTTTGGATAATGTTTGTTCTAGTGGTATGTTATGAAAAAAAATTGCAACTGATGTGTGTGTGTTCGGGGGGGGGGGTGTTGTATGTTGAGAATGGTTCAATGTTCAAAAATGCAGTTAAAGGTAAAATGACATCAGTGGGTGTAGTCCTCACTTGGGTAAAAACTATTCTAGAATCAAATGAACTATGGAGGGATTCCTCTGTGAAAATTGTGTAATCAAAATGACTAATTTCAAAATAATGCCCATCAGTATGCCTTGTAACAGACAAATTTGTAGTGTAGCCTTCTATGGGATTTTATTTCCATTGGGGCTCGAAAGAAACAAATATGCTAGTATGCCCCCCATGCTTGATTTGGCTAAGTAAACAAATTCAAGATAAATCCTTTCAACTAGGAGAATTAAATGTATCGTGCCCCGATAAAATTACACTGCTGGCCTGTTCATGCTTAATTCTCCTTACGTAAAGCAACTCAAGACATTCTTCCAGCCAAGAGATCCACTCCAGCTGGTATACATTTGGTTTTTCTTTCAACCAGTTTGGTTCTAAAGGCATTTTTTATTTCTCCTTATCATGTCACTGAGCTAAACATTTCTCTAAGACATTCTTGCAAATTACATAATTTTACACAAATGCCATTGACCAACTCAAAAGGGACCTCAAATGGATTTCTGCCAAAAGGCGCTAAATCCACCATTTCTGCCAAAAGGCGCTAAATCCATAAAAAATTGATATTAAAAAAAATACATAAAATACATGCTGTATGCAGGATTTTTCTAACATACATTTTTATAACCTATAGTAATAGCTCTTTCACTTGTAATACAGACTTGATGATTAAATGGATAGAAGTAAGTGTAATAAAAATCATCGATTTTCTCGAAATCAGTCAAAATGGATTTAGCGCCTTTTGGTTGCAAGCTCTTCATTTATTGATCGCAGAATACTCTTAGTTATCCAGGGAGACCCGGGAATTTTCCTATTATTATCACTTTTTTGTTGCCTAATGGGTGGAATTTTTTTCATTCATTAATGGGACCATAGTGTTGTTAATAATATCAAATATCGGGATCTTGAGAATCATGTACACTTAAACGAGATTAGACCTAGAGTGTGCAATATTAATTTGGGGAAAAATGACGTGAACACATTATTAGCCGATGAGACTGGTCTTTGTAATCGAAAACATGCAAAAATAGTAAAGTGATCTGAAATGTCGGTTAAAAAAAAAAAAATCTTTGCAATAATGTATAAATCATCTTTATTTCTTGCATCTTGCAAAATATATAAGACGTACAAATAGTAATAACCCAGGTCCACTGTCACCTTTGAAATGTAAAAGAACATTCAAGATGACAAGAGGCAGAGTATACATATACATTTACAAACAAAGAAAACATAAAGAACGACACTGGGTACAAAAACAATCACAATACTTAAAGAGACATACCGCATAACGAATAATAACAGTATTTTATGCATGTAAATTATATATTAATTATAGATGATAGTTATTATAATTTTTGTAGATTATAATAGTGTTTTATGCATGTATATATGTACATAAAGAGACCTCATTTACAGTATAACAGAAAATAATAATGATAGTAGTTTATGCATGTAGATTATCATAATGGCTGTATGAATGTTACAAAACTGAGAATACTAATTTAAATTATCATGTTTGAATAAATTCTGAATTATTACTAAATTCGATCGAATGCCCAAATGACATAATGATATTTAATATAACCACACAACACAAATGTCCTCGTATAGCTCAATATTTGCAAAATTGTGAGGTGGTTGGACATTAGAAATATATATATCTTATCAATTAATGTAGAGGAGATATCACTCATTTTTGTTGGCTTAGTTTTTAAAGTTTAAAATGATTCAGTAGCCATAGTATCAAAAAATTGTATGAAATCGTTTGAATTAATATTTATATTAAAGTCTCCCATAAAAAAATACTTTTATGATTACATGATTTGCTGATATTTGCTGAATACAATTGGTAAATTTTATATGATTTGAGTGAGCAAATTTTCAAATTGCACCGATTGTAATATTTTTAGCGCCCGGGATAATTATTTCTACAACTTATATAGTAGGATTCATATATTTAAGCTCGTCCCTGGGTACATACTGAAAATGACGTGCATTAAACAAACCTACTCCACCACTACCCTTATATCAAGTTTGTTATTAACAATTAAATTGTGAGTGGTGACGGAGGATATCAATGGAGAGTGGTCAGAAAGCCAAGTTTCACTCAGGCCCATTACAGCACAATCAAAATTGAAACCTTCCAGTAAATTTCGTAATGTTTCAAAGTTTTTGTTGGCACTCCTTATATATTTAAAGGTAGGGCATTTCTTTTGCATGCAGGAAATTAACATTGTGTAAATACAACATGCATTTAGAGGAAGTTGCCATCTGGGAACCTTTAGCAAAATATTGGGGCTAGAATCTGAGTTTTAGTGGAATTATAGTGACCGTTAGACTCTGATTTGAATTCTTTTCTCGCGAAAAAAATTCCCACCATGGAACAAACACTAAACGGCTATTGTTTTTCTTTTGCATTCTTCAAATTCTAGGTAATTACTGAACCCCAGATTTCACAGACATGCCCTTCATCAATAGCCTAAGGGCATGGATTATCGTTTCCTGGTGGGCGGGGATGTTTGCAAATGAGATCCACTGCCTTTAAGCGAACATCGTAAAATCGTCGTCGCTAGGTAAAAATGGAAATAAACAGCTGTTCACTATAATAAACATCAGCTTAAGGACACTTTTTAATACTGAGGCAATACTACAATTTTAACGATGTTTGATTTGTGATTAATGCTTCTTCTTACATTATTAATCAGGCAAACATGAACTATTGGAGACAATAATGTTAGGCAGTGTGACCAGCGATCATCTATGGAATATCCACCCAGTGCTAAAAATCGTTAATTTGACATTCTCAATACCAATTATCGTCATCTTTTTAATGTTTTCATTTTGGCTCTAATGTGTTGTCACTCAAGTATGGCTTAATGAATAGCGCTGATTTTCAGACAGATTATACCTAAGAAGTTCTGAAATAACCCTGCGTCAAAGCCAAGTTTAGTTTTGGGGATTTTTTTGTTATTTGAAAGCTTTAAGCCCCAAAGTCATAACCTGCAATAATAGATTCTGAATGTCTTTAGTTTTTTTTATATGAATTTATGAAAATATCGGGGGGACCCCGATATTTTTGACCATATTTTTTACATTATAGAATCAAAGGGTTAATAAGGCGTTAATGTTATCCGAGTTATACCTCATCTGAAGAGCAGAGTCTGCTCTTTCAGATGAGGTATAACTCACCCCCCCCCCCCGATATTTTCATAAATTCATATAAAAAAAACTAAAGACATTCAGAATCTATTATTGCAGGGTTATGACTTTGGGGCATAAAGCTTTCAAATAACAAAAAATCCCCAAAACTAAACTTGGGCTTTAAATGAACAAAGCAAACACGATTATGAAAAATAAGGAATTGTATTTAAACAATTTTATTTTTGGGCGTGTCATCGAGACGCCCTGCCTTCTCCCATCCTTTACAGCCTTCTATCGCTTTAACGTGATAGGCTAACATCTTGGAGCTTCAAATTAAAAAATTGTCAAACTTTGATATCTGAGGTACATAGTAGTGTTCAAATGGACAAATTAACACCCTAGAATACAAAAGTTTGGAAAGTTATACTGCCAATGACAAGTTATGCACGAATAAACAATTAAAACTCGGGGCGAGTTTTAATAGCCTACGTGTACACACAGTAAGTCTATGGGAGGAATTGGGCAAGTGAATCCGGTCAACTTACGATTTTCACTTTTTTGAAGCACTAAATCATTATTTTGAATTACAATTTTTTCAGGGCTTCATTTTTAGGCCTCATCAAAGGCACTAGTAGCATGGGGAATCATGTGGCTCAGATTTTTTAACTGTGGTAAATGTTAGCCAATACCTTTAAAGCCTCTGGCTAACATTTACCACGGTTTAAAATATGTGAGCTATAAAATCCTCCATGCTCCAAGTGTCTTTGATAAGATCTAAAAATGAAGCCCTGAAAAAAAATGTATTTCAAAATGATGATTTAGTGCTTTAAAAGAGTGAAAATCATAAGTTGACTGGATTCACATGCCCATTTCCTCCCATAGACTTACTGTGTGCAGATCTTGGCTATCTTATCATCCACCGGAGCAGAAATGGTTTATTCATGCATACCTTGCCATTGGCAGCATAACTTTCCCAACTTTTGTATTCTAGGGTGTTTATTTGTCCATTTAAACACTACTATGTAGCTCAGATATCAAAGTTTTGCCATTTTTTTTTAATTGAAGCTCCACAATGTTAGCCTGTGTCTTTAAAGGCAAGGTTCACCCTGACATCAAGTTGGTTTTAATAAAAGCAGAACAATGAGAGAAACATATTAATGAAAGTTTGGCGAAAATCCACCAAAGAATAACAGAGTTATGGAATGATTAACGTTCAAATTTGTGACGTCACATGCGAGCAGCTCCCCATATGTCATGTGATATAAATTCCATAAAAGTGCCGTTTTCTCAAAAAATTGAAAATGAATTTACCTGTGCATTCAATATATTATCATAAACATTTGTTCATACATGCTTCTATGAAAAAAAAAACCATTCAGTTATCATGAACCATTAAAAATGACAATTTATGGAATTTACATTACATGACATATTGGGAGCTGCTCGCATGTGACGTCACAAATTTGAAACTTTGAAACCGCATAACTCTGTTATTCTTTGGCGGATTTTCCCCAAATTTTCATTAATATGTTTCTCTCATTGTTCTGCTTTTATTAAAACCAACTTGATGTCAGGGTGAACCTTGCCTTTAATAGTGACTCTATACGTGAAACCCTGTCAGGCATGTATACCGTACCTGTAATCAGGACTTTAATTCCCACGAGATTTATTGAGGATGATTAATTTATGCTATAGTCTAATACAGACGGACATTTCTATATACGTGGGTAGATCACCCTGAGTCCGACCTAAGTGGTCATTCTGATTGAGTCGTTGTTCATTGGCGATATCAGCTTTTAATCCCGGTGGCCTTATCACTCATTAAATTTCCATTTGATTGTTAATCGTATTGACTGTTGACTGATCTCGCTCACAGTTTGTGTGTGTCTGTGAGTATGTCTGTCTGTCTGTCTGTGTATGTGTGTGTGTGTGTGTGTGTGTGTGTGTGTGTATGTGTGTGTGTGTGTGTGTGTGTGTGTGTGTGTGTGTGTGTGTGTGTGTGTGTGTGTGTGTGTGTGTGTGTGTGTGTGTGTGTGTGTGTGTGTGTGTGTGTGTGTGTGTGTGTGTGTGTGTGTGTGTATGGAACCACCTCAGTGCCCCCATACTGTGAGTTGATGTTGTTCGCGCCTTTTCTTTTGGTTAGAATGTTTATAAGTGGTCATCATTAAGCTATTAGTCTACTTTTTATTAATAATAATAATAATAATAATAATAATAATAATAATAATAATAATAATAATAATAATAATAATAATAATAATAATAATAATAATAATAATAATAATAATAATAATAATAATAAGTAGTTGTATGTGCGCCTAACAGGCAGCCATGCTAATTTCTGCTCTCTGATATTCATCAGTTTTTTGTTGTTCATGGTTGGATATATTTTTCAAATTTTGCACTGAAGGAAATTAAGGTGCCCAGGATCATTTTGGACTTCTCGGATTCTCCATAGAAAGTAATTCACTCTTGGGAACTCTGTTGTAAGTTTTTCACCTTGGATGGCTTCCAGAGGACCCTGCAGCCATGACTTTGCTATATGTTCATTGCATGTGATGGTCTCCCATTCATAGTGCTCACTCAAGTTTACTGTTCTTCACGTGGAATTCTTTTGTTCGGCGTACAACAATGACATCGCATAATGGCATGGGGATCTTGGTTTGTATGGCCCTTGCTCTTCTGCTCCTCCTTGGAATGATAGCTGAGCATTGTACAGACATCAAGCAACCATTCATTAATTGTGGTTCCATTGCCGCTGTGAAAGGATCACATTTGCATCACAAGGGGTTCTGCAAAGCAATCTCAGTATACTATAGCAACTGCACTGCGTGTTTCAATGTTGAACTCTTGAGTTGTGGTGATGTTGCTTCCAACCCTGGCCCATTGGGAACATCAAATGTTTCCGATAACAATCCCCACTCATGCAACATACCCCCCAAAAAGATATACTATTCAAGACATGAACTTTTTGAAATTTCTACAAGCACCTATGCCGATTGCTCTTTCCCAATCACATACCAGCTGCTCAGTTATATAAAAGAGCTTGGGATAAGTAAAGACTCTCAATATAAGAAAACTCACAGAAGTGTGCGTGCTGGAACAAGAAAACAGCGTAAGATTCCAGTGATTTCTTCGTTCTACAGGCCAAAGAAAATCATCAGGAGAGGTAGTATTTGTCATGACAATTTGAAATTACTGCCTCATAATGACGAGTCGAAGTTGAACTTTTGCTCCATTAATGCACAGTCTATTAGGAATAAAACAGTAGATTTTACAGAATTTGTTCTCGAACAGAATCTAGACATTGTTGCTATCTCTGAAACCTGGTTGCGACCCGATGACACTGCGGTAATTGCGGAGCTTACTCCAGTTGGCTTCTCATTTCTTCATATACCCAGACTAAATAAGCAGGGCGGGGGAGTTGGCTTTTTGCACAGATCGAATATTTCTCTCTGCCAGAAAAATAATCATCTCAAGTATGACACTTTTGAGTCAATCCACGTAGAAGTGACCTCAAACTCAAAGTCAGTCTGCATTGTCAATGTTTACCGTACTGGCCGAGATAAACAAGGGAACCCGGTACCTTTTGGACGATTTTTGGACGATTTTGAATGTATGATTGAAGACTATTTATTTCATCCATCCGATATTGTGATATGTGGCGATTTCAATATCCATGTGGATAATTCGTCTGATGTCAATGCTAGTAATTTTTTGTCACTTTTGGAATCCCATAATCTTGTGCAACATGTTAAGGAATCTACTCATATCCGTGGGCACTGTCTTGATCTCTTACTGACTCGCAACTCATCAAATGTGGTTTCAGAAGTGGTCATTCATCCGGGACTTTCCGACCATTATGGAGTCATGTCAAAGTTAAATCTTTCAAGAACGCCTCCCCCTTCATCTACCATTACAACTCGGAATTTGAAACGAATTGACTTGCAACAGTTTTCAATTGATGCTGGTACATCGCTTGCTGAGATAAACCTAGACGATGTGTCAGTTGATCATGCTGTTAATTTGTATGAAGAAAAGCTTATCACTGTTCTACACAGTCATGCTCCAGTCTGTATCAGGACTGTCAGACTGCGTCCAAATAGTCCATGGATCAACGAAGAAATTCTTGATGCCAGACAGTTGCGCAGGAGGTATGAACGCCGATGGCGCAAAACCAAGAGAAGCTCTGACAGAG
>JZLH01S0177648.1:25784-38529 GCA_001188425.1 Eucidaris tribuloides | reverse complement strand
AAAATGCCAACAAATTTTTAAATGGAACCATTTTGCTGAAATTTACATTGTGTGATTGAAAGTTTGTTGGGAATGTGTTATTCTGTTAGTCAAAAGCACCAAAATTTAACCCCAAATTGTGATTTTTCAATAAAATAAAGTTAGTAAACAATTTTAATCTTCAGATGTTATAATGGTCCACTTCAATTAGAACAGTGATTTGTATGAAGTTAATGTCAGGTCTACTGTACAGAAAATACAATATGTTTCTATTTACATAACAGGTTAAATTAAATCTCTGTAGGCATGATTTGGTCACCTTTTGAAATTATAATTTCAAATGAATAAAATTATAACAGTTTTGTACAATTTTATATACACACAAACATGGAATTAAGAATAACATTTATTTCTGTATACTTTAAGATCTTTTCAAATATTAATAAAATATATAAAATAGCTATAAACACAGATTAGGTTAAACAGAGGTGGTTTCTGTTATTGTTCCTTCAAAGGATACTTGGACGGAATTTCATATGAAATGTCATATTCCTACACACACAATGTGACGTTCTGGCACAAAGGCTGCTATGACAATGGATAATACATGGTTCTAGCACCCTTTGTGTAGATAAGTAATGTTTAATAACATTGAGGAACATGGACATAACATCATGCACTTGGCAAAAAGCCATTAATGCTCTGTAAAGTCTGTGAGTGTAACGTCCTCCCAGGAACATTGCAAAAGTAGTTTACATGAGGTTAGTACAGGTATTGCATTCATTCAGCTTGATATATATTATATGTCTCATAATCATGTAACATACATTTTGTTCAGCCAACAAAGCTGCATTCTTAAAAATAAGATTATCTTAAAAATATGTCTGCTGATTTGTTCCAAATTACTAGTCAATCTAGTGTTTAATTTGTATTTGCATAGTAATTACATTTGTATAGAAGAGTTTTGTTGCATCTTAGAACACCAAACATCTTCCAACATCTAACATTGCATAGGTTCAGCTCACATTTTGTTCATATGTCTGTAAAGTATTTTGTAACTTTCATTTTTCATTCCTCCGATCATTTTAAAATGCATTATAGTTCATTAATTTATTCATTAATTTGATATCAAAATGATTAACCTATATTTGACTGCAGTTTAAAATATTTGTATGGAATACACATACATGGAAATTGACTGAAATACAACATATTCTCATTAATTTGGAGTTAATTCAAACTCCTTCAACACATTCAACATGTAAGATGTGTAAACTTAAATTCTACTAAAATTTCTGCATGATTTTAATCTCTGACCTGAATCTTGTGATTGAAAAAAAAAATGATGAAATTAATGAATTAAAAACTAAAATCAGAAAACATTGATATTGACCATTTCAACATGAATTTTCACAGTTTGCATTTGAGTAAGTGTTTTCTTATAAGTAAAATAAATGCATAAAGTTATTTGCATGGATTTCACATGCATAATTATTATTTACCATCCATGAGTATTGTATTCATATAATACATTCAAACCCACTATTTGTTTTGCCTATTTGCATAAAATGTTTTCAGCTTTTGATAATACTTTTTCTTTGTCTAATTTCTAGATCAGCACAGATAATATAAACTTTTTTTGGGGGGGGGGAGGAGGGAGTGGATGTAAATCTGGATAGACAATGGTGCAACAACAACACGTTACTAGTTTGATACAAAAATACATGATCTTATCAAAATTATTCGTGAAATATCAAAAGAACTTGATCAGTGTTCAATTCATTCAAGATATATTCTTGTATACAGGGAGCATACTCTTCCTTATACTGGTAAAAGTTTTGTTCCGATGCAATTTAATTAGAGTAGTTGACTTGTGGAACTCATTACCAGAAGAGGTAGTTTCAGCTCCTTCAGTAAACCCCTTCAAGAATAGGCTGGATAGACACTGGAAGAATCTACCTTACTGTATTTGACCCTGAAGGAGAAAATTGACAACTGTATTGCTCAGTGCACACACACCACTGCCCGACAATAGTTTTTAACCATATGTATGAAATGTAGAAGTCACCTGACAAGACGCATGCCTGACGAGAAACAGAAATATATTTCAACCAACGATCGATGAACAGGCGTAAATGTCCTACAAGCATCGATGGATTAAAGTAAAGTAAGTAAAATGGAGCCATCATCCTTGAAATAAGATACGATAGTATCAGATAAAATGGTAATAGTTTTAGAAATGTATCCACGTTTCTTGTATGTAGATTATAAAAGCATTTGATATATGAATATACACTGCATTCAAAAATGCTCCAAACCAATTATGTTTGCTGGCCAGTTTATAGAAAGCTTCGGTAATGCAGTCAAAATTATGAATATACATGTATTTCTTCTGCAGCCTCGTGATAAGCTATTTCTCTCATCTGTTTCTATGAATACATTTTCAATCATAAAAACACAACTTACATATATTGGTTATTGCTATGTCCAGCAAAGCTATCTGGTTGTCACGAGCAACCACTGTCTGAAAAAATATGCATAAAACTTGCATACATTGTCAACATTACCAAAGCGGTCTATTGATATTAACAATATTTCTGGAAAAAATACTATATTTATATTACCAGAATGCTCTCCCATGCAAAAAAAAAAAATGGTTGCTATTAGAGTTCAACTGCTATATGCAGAACTGAAGAGGCTGTGTTCTATGAATGATCTCACTATGACTAGATCAACTTTCAAATGCATTGTGGCTATATATCAGTTCCATTTATAACCGGTTGGGAAGCTTTGGTGGATTCACAAGTTAGAGTACCATCTAGTGACATCAAAGGTCACTTTCTTACGAGGTATCTAGGAAACTAGTACTATTCCACCACATCATACTCCCATGTCAAGTTCTTTGTTACCTTGCACTAAAATGTCATACCCTCATGCATGTATGTACCCAATCTGATCAGTGGTTCTTGCAGATATCGTGGTAATGAGCTAAAAAATCAGACATGAAATAGGCCCTGTGACCTTTGACATTTCAGCTCTGAAATCAAATAAGTTCATCGTTGCAGTACGTAATTGACCCAAGTTTCATTAAAGGCAGGGGATCTCTTTTGCATGCCTTAAAATTAACATTGTGTTAATACAATGGCATTTAGAAGAAAATGCCATCTGGGAACCTTTAGCAAAATATAGGAGTTGGAAACTCAGTTTTAGTGGAATTATAGTGTCCGTTAGACTCAGATTTGAATTTTTTTCTCGCGAGAATAACATTCCTACCATAGAACGTACACTAAACAGCTATTGTTTATCTTTTGCATTTTTCAAATTCTAGGCAATCACTGACCACCAGATTTCACAGATATGCCCTTCATCAATAGCCTAAGGTCATGAGTTATCTTTTCCTGGTCTACAGGGATGTTTGCAAATGAGATCCACTGCCTTTAAAATCTGATCAGCAGTTTGTTAGTTATTGCAGTAACAAGAATGGAAACAGATGCATGTCGGACAGACAGCCTGATAGACAACTTGAACACCCCCCCTAAAAAAAAATGAAAAAGTCAATATCACTGCTTCCCAACCAGAAATAGGTAAGTAAATTCTTGAGTGCAAGTATTTCAAGCTAAAAGTGCAGATTCTTGAAATTTTGACTTCATTTGCATTTTTCTTGACCATGGTTTTTCATACAATAGGCCTACTAAGATGACACTGGAACCAGCTCTTGCTAAGTTGGTTGGTTACAAGCAAAGTTATAGCTGGGACCACAAGTTCCACGACCCAAGCAGCCCCAAAACATAACCCTTCATAGGGTTTGTACAGGTTTGACTCAGACCGAGACCGAGGTCGAGGCCACCGGAAAGTGGCCTTGAGGCCGGCCTAGGATACAACATTGGTTACAGTGATGTTGACTCGGAGGTGAAAATGTTGGCCAGTCGTGAGTAGCTGTTGGTGCTGTGCTGTGAGTCCACCGGATGTGGGAAGACCATGGAATGTTGTTCGTTTTGAAAAAGAGAGGTACTAGTTGTTTGTTGTCAATGATCAACTTTGCATGTTTGAATCTCCCTCTTCTGTTCATCGTCTCCTTGGAGAGGGGTCTGGGGATCTGTTTGTGGGTGATCCAGGGGCTCTCTTTTGCCCTTTAGCCTGTCAAAGAGAACAACATTTGCATCCAGGTGGTAGAAATGAGATAATCAAACTTAGTACAGTTCAAGGATATAATTTAATGAATTGGTGATTGGATCAATACCCCCTTCTCTGTCTGATAGAAAAATGGTCTTATTGAAAATTGCAAATTGGATAAAAATGGCTGTAAGTTTCAAATGTTTGACATGTGTTATTGACAGGGATATAGTCAATGATACTGACAAAATACCAACAAGTACACATAAACTAATAATTTACCAATTTTGTTGCATCTCTGGTTATTTTATTTTAAATAATAACTAGTTTTTTGTGTGGTAAAACTGTCCAGAAAATAGACCATTTTTCCATTGTATGAAATGAATCGAGGGTTTGTAAGGTAAAACAATCTATCTGCTTCAAATTAAAAACCTCTGATCAATATATGACATTCAGAATTTGCAAGTTGCAACCTTCATGTGTTATGTAAAACACAAGCTCGTACCGACCAATGTCTTGAATCTTTTTCAACATGATAGATTGAAAATTGTATGTTAATAATGTTCGTCAGTATGATGTGCTTCTCTTTGTACGTGTATGTATGGTGTGTGTGTTAATCATTGCTATAAAAATATAATGCATTGTAATAACTGAGGTATGCACTATTCATTTTCAAGTATCAGGATTAGGGAGACCAAATCAATTAATGTACTTTCTTGTGTCTCCCATTTCTTTATCAATAATTGACCATCTGTAAATCATAATTTCTATGCATTGTATATATATATGTAGCTGTTTTTACAATTCTGATCAACTTCAAGAAATAACTAGATTTTAATTTGTCACTGAGACGAATTGGTGATCCACGTATTCGCTCCGATCATTAGACCTTAAGAGATTGTGACAGTCTATATGGCGTATCATAACTTGCTCAAAGCTGTCCCTTTTCACCTTAACTTCTCTGTCAAACAATATTTAATATTTCGGCGTACGCGTTCGTTGTGACTCCCGGACGCATATGATGAGCACCAGTGATGACATTTGACTTGAAGTTACTGTGTACCAAGTTTAGTTATCACACTCTACTCCAGTCATGAGATATGCGCAAAACACGATTTTTCTTTGTGACGTCATAGATGACGTCAGAAGAATTTGTCATAGAAAGTGATATCTGAAACCTTATCTACGCATCATAGGCTACCAGAATAAGCAATAAAAAGTAGGGGTCACCGTTAATTCTAGAGAGTTATGAGGGATTTAAAAATGCCCCTCTATCACTATGTGCGCAATGCGCGCGCATTTATGTTTTTGGGGCATATAAGCAATATTTTGGGTCCTAGTGGTCGGCAAAGGTTTCTAAACGATGTAGAATTCAGTCAGAAATCTAAATCCATCGAAAAAATTTACATTATTCGGTCGGGAAAGGGGTGCGTGCGAAAAAAACGCGCGCGCACTAAAATGCTCCAAATGACCTGAAACATATAGTACTGTTAATAAAGTCATTTGGAGCATTTTTATTTTTTGACGCGACCGTACACGCATGTGGAGACGCGCGCGCGCACATGGTTTAGACCAAAAGATGACCCATGACCTGAACTTGACCTTTGCCAAGTTTGGTTGTTTTATTCGACGGAAGGCTCGAGATATTGCAAATATAGGTTAACTCTAGCTTTTTTACAAATGACGTCATAGATGACGTCACAGATAGTCTATGACATTGACAAGACTACCATGCCGAGGTATTGTCACGTGACATAACTATGTTAAGTTACAAGATGATTGATGATGGCGTTAATGAAATATCGTCTGAACAAAAAGTGACCAGAAAGAAACACAAATAAACAAACAAACAAACAAAGAAAGAAACAAAGTAAGAAGAAAATTTCGTACAAACTCTATGGTGATCCGCGGTTACGCGGATCACCAAAAAGTTAAGAGGTAAAGTTGGTGGTTTATAGTCTTGAATCAGTGCCGTCACTGCTCTCCCTCTAAGAAAATAAAACTTGAATTCAATTAAACTGAATTGTAATTGAAGACTTGACAGTCACAATATATATATACTGATTCCATTCCTACCAGGTACCCATCTATACACCTAGGTGGAGAGTAGCAAAGCAAATAAAATACGGACATAACTGCCAGGGAGGGAATCAAACTTGAGACCTCGAGATTATGACACACATGTCTGGTAATAGGATCATCATAAACACAACAAAAAAAGTAACTACCCCCCTTTTCAACATACCATAACTTTTTAACAAAACAAGTTTGTGCAAAATAATTTGGCAACAGTGTTTCTACAGTCATTGACTAACTTCTTTGTGAAAATGTGATTGTTCTGTTGGGTCATGCATGAATGAGCATGCATTAAAGGTGAAAATGCCACTTTTCAAAAGTCACATGAGTCATCTCTTATGCCAAAATAATGGTAAATAATGATATGTTTCCCTTTATTTATAAAGTGTGCTCACTCAACCATGTCATGGTTACAACCTCTTATGTTCCTACAACACGTGAAGATACATTTTGCTGAAAAAATTCGGATTTAAATTTTTGCAGTTAATTTAATGGATTTTACAATTTCAAATTCGAGAAAGGTTGGACATTTTTAAATTGCGCTCACCGAAGCGTAAAATATGCAAAAAGTGTCAAAGGAGGTATGAGAGGATCAAATGATAGATGATGAACATAAATAGCGATTAAACATTCATCAGAAACAGAATTTGTCAAAATCCTGCATCAAAACCCCCCCAAAATGACCCTTGTGACTTTTGAAAAGTGACTTTTTGCCTTTAATATGTGCTCACTCATGCATGACTTGACGGACCAATCACATTTTCTCACAGAATTTAGTCAATTAGTGCAGGAACATCATTGCTACATTATTGTGCTCAACACCGTTCTTTTTAAAGTATAGTATTTTGAAAAAGGGTTTGTACTTTTTTAGTGTGTTTAGTATCAATGGCAGAAACAGTTAGTGGTAATGTAGCAATAAAAGTGTCAGTTGTGATAACTAGACCTACTCTTGTAGTAGAAGTAGGATGCATGGTAATTGTAATTGTTTCTTACTTTGGTAGTTTCCTTGATGGGTGAAGGTGCTCTGTTAGTTCTTGGTTTTGGCGGTCCGTAAAGATAGGAGTCATTGGCCCACGCTGAGTTGCTGTATTCCATGGCCGGGGTTTTCAGTCTCTCCGGGGTGCTGACCTAAAATCATGTAACATTTACGAGCACACAATGTCATAAATAATATATGATGAAAAAACAAGAAGCCAGATGTACTAGCAAATGTGACCTGTCACCACAAAACAATCAATAAGTCGCAATGGAAGTTTTCATGTAAATGCGGTAAAAAGTCGAGTTGGGTTGCAAAAGTTGATTCGAAGATTTTGATATTTTCTAAAAGTACATGCACTCATCTTTCACCTGTTAAATTTTAGGACCAGAAGTGATGCAGAAATATGATTTTTCTTGAATTGAACTTCGAGCATGTTTTAACAGGAACTTAAAAATTTATCTGAATTTGATTTCGATTGGGAGAAAAAACATATTTAATCCTAAACATAATTGCTAGTCATCCAACATCTTCAAGTACCCATGTAATAATTACGATATCACCACAAAGCTTCATTCATGAACTATTTTATTACATGATGTTGACTATAAGAACCAAAAAGGATTGTCCAACCCACAGTTCTCTTTTGGAAAGTGACTAGTTTTACCAAGCTTTCTACAGAACAGTTGTCAAAGGCCTCCCGTTTTGCATGAATGATCACTATCTTTGCAGCCGTTTTTCTTAGCTTTCCTGATAATGGCTTAGCTGATAGTTCCAACTTGTGAGCAGAGTTTTTAAACGGTTTTATTTTGTCCATCCTAGACAAATTATACCTCGTTTTAAAGCCTAGAGTCTCTACTTTACGACTGTGTGAAAAACACAATTTCTTATTTTTCCGACTTATGGTGCGTTTTGCGGTGACAGGTCACAAATATACTTCACGAGCACTTCCTTTACAGGCATCAACTAACAATGTTCCCAGATCAAAGCATCTGAGCCACATGATCCTACATGCTATTAGTGTCCCTGATAAGGTCTAAAATTGAAGCCCGTAAAATATTGCACTTCAAACTGATCATTAAGTGCTTTTAAAGGCAGTGGATCCCATTTGCAAACATCCCCACAGACCGGGAAAAGATAACCCATGCCTTTAGGCTATTGACGAAGGGCATGTCTGTGAAATCTGGGGGTCAGTGATTGCCTAGAATTCGAAAAATGCAGTAGAAAAACAACAGCTGTTTAGTGTATGTTCTATGGTAGGAATATTTTTCTCACGAGAAAAAAATTCAAATCTGAGTCTAACGGTCACTATAATTCCACTAAAACTTAGTTTCTAGCTCCTATATTTTGCTAAAGGTACTCAGATGGCATTTTCTTCTAATTGCCTTTGTATTTAGACAATGTTAATTTTTAGGCATGCAAAAGAGATCCTCTGCCTTTAAAATATGGAAATCATGGAGCGACCATACCAGTTTTCTTCATATAGATGTCTGTGTTATAGAATTTTGTCCCCAAGGCATTAATTCATGTGCTGATTTTTGCTTGTATATATTTTGCTAGAGACAGCAAACTGTCTAAAGTTTTGTGTTCTAGGGTGTTTCCTCCAAACACTATCATGAAGGTCAGCCATGAAAGTTAATTTTGGTTAATGGAGTTTCTACAATGTTAAACTGTCTCTTTAATTTTGTAGTGTCGTATGAAGTGTTAAATTACTGAAAAACACTAGTTTGCAGCTAAGTACATGTAAATGTTTGATACACAAGTGAATTACAGAACAGTAAATTTGTTGTCACATGATTACTGTGCACAATAAGATCCAGATATTTTGGTGAAAAGAGTGCTACGCCAAAATAAGTGTAAAATGGTGTCCTATTGACAACCAAGCCGGTATACACAAAATATACATGCATTCCAAGAAAAAAAAACATTCAAGCATTGCAGTACGTAAAAGGATGGATTTTTGTAACTGGTTGTTCCTTGAATTTAATGCACTCTGTGAAAAAGACACCACCTCAATATTTTTTATGAGGGGATTACATAATCATTGGAGGGAAGTAGCAATACAGCGTGTCCCAGAAAAAATGTCCCTCTCAAAGACAACTGAATAATTACTAAAATCAATAAAGTTTACATATTTAGAAAGCCCACTTAGTTTTGTAATTCCTGTGAAAATTTCAAATGTCTCGCTTCATTGGTTTTGAATACACAGGCACTTGTGCAACAGCAGTCCCTTCCATTCCTTTCCAAGTTTGATAAAAAGGAAGGCACATCACACACATATTACACCTCATTCCATGCTTCACTTAAATTATCTCAACAACTGTTCGTTCACTTGATTTCACTTTGTTTTAAATGAAACTAATCAAAGTTCCGTTCCACTGGTTGTGTTAGCTCTCACAGTGTGTTCCACTTATGGTGTGTCCTCCCACGTCCAGCTTGTAAAATTTTATTGTTCTCCTGCACATCCTTCCACCTAATTTACATTCAGGTTGATGCATTGATGTAGCATTGCAAACTTGGAATGGGTTGAAAAGCACTGCTGTTACATAATAGACAGTGTATTCAAAACCAATGAAGCGAGGCTGATGAAATTTCCACAAAAGTTAGAAAATAAAATGGGCTTTCTAAATCTGAACATTAAATATAGAATGATACTTGATTTTGGATTTCATTTAACAGTATATCAGAGGGACATTTTTTCTGGGACATGCTGTAGAAGTATCACAGACAATAATTCTAAACTAGTGCTACAACATGTGGATCTAGAGAATTTGGAAGCCAATCAGTCTTGCATAGTGTACAAAGTTGGAGTGACAATGGACATTGAATACTAACACTTTCCCCATTATTTTTAGGGTGAGACAATATTCATGATATGAAAACATGGTTATGGGAACAAAACGCTTCTGTATAAAATTTTGTCTTTCTTTCAAAGCTTCTGAGAAGTTGTATGATCGAGTTTGAAAGGAAGTGTACCCTACGCATGTTGTGTGGCAAAAACAATGCAGTCCTAGTGATGGAAATACATCAAATATGGTCATGGTAGGGGTAACTTGTCAATGTTGTTGATTTTTCTTCTGCAGGAACAAAGAAAGGAGGGAAAGTGAGAGAAAGGGAAGGGAGTGGGACAGGAAAGAAAAAAGGGGAACAAAAGTGGGAGGGGAGCAGAAAAGAAGTAGAAGGGGTAGTAGGGAACAGAGGAGGGGAGGGAGGGGATGGGGAGAAGGGGAAGGGAGGGGAAGGAGAAGAGTGGAGGGCAGGGGAAGGGTAGAGTGGAAGGGAATTGAAAAGTGAGGGAACTGAGCGGAGTGGAGGAGATGGGGAAAGGGGGAAAGAAAGACGGGGAAGGGAGGAGGGGATGGGAGGAAGGGGAAAAGAGGAGGGGATGGAAAGAGGTGAAAGGGAGAGGAAGGAAGACAGGGATAGGAGAAAGGGGATAGGACGAGGGGATGGAAAGCGGTGAAAGAGAGAGGAAAGAAGAAGGGGAAGGGAGAGAAAAGAAGAAGGGGAACGGAGAGGAATAAGAGGGGAGGGAGGAGAGGGGAAGAAGGAAAGGATGTAGAGGAGGGGAATGGAAGGATAGGGGGAAGGGAAAAGGGAAGGAAGGCAAGGAGATGGGAGGAGATGGGAAGAATGGGAAAGGAGAAAATGGAAAAAGGGGAGAGGTAGACAAGGGGAAGGAAAAGAGGGGAATTACAGGTGGGGAGGGGAAAGGTACTGGGAAAGGAGGAAAAGGAAGGGAGGGGAACGAAAGTAGAAGAGGAGATGAGAGAAGGAGAGGGGAGGAGATAGGAAGAGGGGAAAGGGAAGAAGGGAAAGAGAAGAAGGGAAAGGGAAGAAGGTGAAGGGAAGGTAAAGGGAAAGGGGAGGAAGGAGAGGATGGGAGTGGAAGAGATGGGTAAAAGGGGAAGGGAAGAAAGCGAAGGGAAGAAGGGGAAGGGAGAAGAAAAAAGGGGAAAGATGGGAAGAAGTGGAAGGGAAGAAGGAGAACAGAGGAAGGAGGGGAGAAGGATGGATGGAAGAAATGGAAAGGAGGAGGGGATGGAAAGAAGGGAAGGGGATGGGAGGGAAAGAAGAGGAAAGGGACATGAAAGATAGGAGGGAAGCTGAAGGAGAGGAGGAAAGGGGAAAGGGATATGGAGGGAAAGATGCGTAAAGGGCTTCACAACATCTGACATACCCTGTAAACTGGCAGAGCCCTGAAGACAGCACCTAGGCTCATCTCTCCCGTCTTAAAGCTCTTCAAGTGGTCATTGTAGAAGTGTGGTTTCTGAAGGGCCTCAAAGAATTTCTTATCCTCCGGTTCCATCTTCTTGGTTCTCGTCTGCTGATAGGCCGATCGACGGAACGGCTTCCACCTATGTTAGAATGATTTACAGAAAGAGTTGCAATGGTTTCAGAATGGATTGGCAAGCTATCATCAGACCTCATATGAAAAATTAAGCTAAAATTGATTTGCACTCTTGATTTTTAGCAGAAGTACTGATATTCAATAACCTCAGTATTGTTAAAGTCTTGCAAAAATCACAAGAAAATCAGATGCAAGCCCATCTCCATTCCCTTAGTCAATGGTGCCATGAGAGTGACATGAAACTCAAGAAAAATGCATATTGATGCAAATTCTCCTCCTCCTGTTTAACCAGTTATTGATGATGTCCCCAACACAAACTGTTACCTCCCTGAAATAAATCACTAGGTGTTACATTTCAAAACAATGTTCTGCTTTTCATTCATTACCAGTTAAAAAACATAGCTGTTGTGGTAAAATCAGTTTTACTCCACTTAATTTCTATTTCATATGAAACCATAGAGGCAACACTTTGATTTTTTGACACAGAATCAAAACCCCCCAAATACATTTACACATGCATTAACCCTTTTGAATCCATAGAAATGTTGTGTTTGAATGTAACTTCACATCCAGATGAATCATACTGGCGTCAATCCCCATGTGGCATGATATCGCACGGTACAAGAATTTGGTTTGGTGAGGACTTACTTGTCATTGTCAAAGATGAGGGGATACTCGTAACTTTGCGTCGGCTGTTTCTTCTTCTCATTCTCTCTCTTGGGAGGCCACAGCGGTCTCTCCACGATGTCATAAGGCATGGCCGGTTCGCTGGACCTCTCGGTGCTGGGGTAGTTCCAGGGGCGATGCTGGCCGAAAAAGCCCATGAAGTGGCTCCTCTGGGGTGCATCGGCATACCACACTCTGAAATCACAAAAACAAAAGTCACTATTAAGCTGCTACATTTTAGGCATTTCGTGTTTTGTAGCATGAGAATCGATACGACAAAAAAATAACACCATGAGACCAAGTCTACATCAGGGTTGGCAATTTCCCATGAAATACGTGTATTTCCCATGCAGGCGGGAAATACTGGGAAATACATGGGCAATACCTAGCCCTGAACTCCTGAGGTTGTACAAGGTCAACCTAGAAGGTCAAAAATGCCCTTCATTGGGCTTTTCTTACACAAATCCACCTTGAACTGATAAATTTCACATGAAAAAGTCATGTTAGAAGTATTTTTTAAAGTTTCAGTTTAGTTTCACATACTGTACATACATACATACATACATACAGTACTGTATACGCTG
>JZLH01S0177648.1:9457-25716 GCA_001188425.1 Eucidaris tribuloides | reverse complement strand
CCCTCGTGAATTCCCCGTCTTGAAGCAAAATCGCGAAAATATATGGACGCGAAATATATGGCGTATACAGTATTACACCAAGTCAGCTTTTTGTGTGATGTGGCCCTCATCTTGCTGAACATACAGGGCAAAATTAAGAACTGTCTGTGAGGTATGTTATTGTTTTCTGGATTTATGGAGCAATTCAGCTATACTGTATTAGTGCGGAGTGAAATGATCGAAAAAAAGTCTAAGAATAAAATCAGGTGATTTTTAAACTTTTCTACATCTAGTAATAGTATAAGTTTAGCCACGTGGAAAGTTTGTCTAACCAATCAGATTGACTCCCTAGTTTCCCACCCACAGTTAAGTTAGTTTTTTGGTTTTATTTTGTGTTGATCACACTTAATCTACAACAATCTCTACATTTCTTTGTTATTAACCTTCAAGAAAAAACCTTTTTTATTGTATTTCCCAGTATTTCCCGGTATTTCCCATTTTTGTCAAAAAATAGCAAGGCGGTATTTACCGGTAAATACCGGTATTTACCAGCCAACCCTGGTCTACATACCTCACAAAGTGGAAAGGAAACAAATTTCATATGATTTCAGACAGTATACACGTAAGAGCACACATAGATGTTGTCATATTAGAAAAGTATGTGAGTCAATTTTTTGAGAGAAAAAAACACGAAAGAAAATACTCCACCCCTCCCCCCCCCCAAAAAAAATACAAAATACAAAAAAAAAAAAAAAAATCAGCACAGGGTTTTTTGACTTATTTGGGCAGTATGTGTATCTTACAAAATATTCAATGTTTAGGAGGGGAAAGGAAAATTCTAAACAAATAAGACTAAAACAAGCCATCACACCTTACCTGTCATTAACCTTTCTGTATGAGCTTCACAAAAATATTTTCTTAAAGGTATTGATTCCATTAAAAAGTATGCACCCATTAACAAAGTAAGAGTTACGGATTGGTTTCTACATACCTGGCTGATCCATCAGTTGAACCTGATATGATGACTTTCATTCTTTCAACATAGATCAAACTGACCAGCTTGCTCAGGTGGGCCCGCCAACTGATCAACTGCTGAATAGAACCCTGGGAATGAAATATAAAAACAACGATGCAATGTTATGATACGAAACTTATATCAAAATAAAGTCACCAAGAGTAGCTGCACGTACGATAAAACACCAGCAACTGATCCTTCGGTTACTTTTTTCTCCAGTCAAAGTGAAACGCATGCATGAAATAAGCAAACCAGTCTATTACCTGTAAGAATTATTTAGAAGTTGAGAGGCAACGAGGTTCAGTAATTATCTGAAACATCAGGAGGCAACAACAGAACAAGTTGCTGGTTTGGTTGTAACTCGAGTAAACAACCTTTGTTAGAAATGTATCATGAACGTTTTTGGCCTAAGAGAGTTATCCGTAAAATGATTCAACTGCATTCTTGACTGAACATATAAGTGCTGCCCGAAATATTATATGGGGAGATTTATTTTACACTGTCTGGGGGAAGAACGCCTGAGGGAACCACAATTACTTGAGCTGTCCTTCTTTACTTTCAGACCTTTAGTTTATTTGAAACTCCAAGGTATGCCGTTGTTATTAGTTTTTTTTAACTGCACGGGTTCCACAAGATGTGTCAGTGCCAGCAGAGATAGGGAACACCAACCAAACCACGCCCCAACTTAACTAGTAATTGTAGTTGGGGAAACCGGGGTTATATGGACACACCATGTTTCAGAAAACCATGTGATTGAGCATGCACAAACTATGTCTCATGTTGAAGAACGAGACTCATAAGTGGCCCGAAATTTCATGCCCGTGTTAAAGTCCTGGATAAATATTTACGTTCTAAGATTTCACTCATTTCTCTGATTTTGAGAACATGATGTATAAGCATGTATAGAATGTTTTAGGACTAGGCCTACATAACGTTGCTTCTTCAAAATGAAGTATTGATGCAAATGTTGATGTTAGGCCTAGTGCGTGGTCGCACCCACGCATGCTGCATGAATGTAGCAATGTGAAACAATTGTATGTCATATGGGGTAGTATGGACATGGGGCCAATGGGGTAATATGAACACATGACCGTATTGCCCTAAGAGTGTCCATATTACCCTGTCATGTTGTTGTGTGTATAATATGGCTAAAAATATTAGCTTGAGCTTTTAGCATCAATTAATGTCAAAATGTGTATAGATATCTATCTACTGAGACTAAATTTTTGCTGTCAGTGTTTGCAAGTAGCATTAGATTTGTTTGGGTGTAGGACTGGGCATGCAGAGCCAGAGACCTATAGATTGGATCAAGAATTGGTGCACTTAATATTATATTTTTATTCATTTTATTTATTGATTAATTTATTTTATTTCATTATTTTTGTTTTTGCTTTTTGCCTCTGAGAATGGGATCCCATAAAACCACTAAAGGCACTAGCATCAATTTTTTTTTAATTCTAGTCTTATGATAAATTGATTGTTTTTTACATTTTCATTTGATAAGGCAATCTTCATTAGCCTATAAATTAAATTTAAGTTAATTGGTATTATGATTAACAACAACACATAAACATCTATCAACAAGTAGGCTAAAGAGTCAATGATGATACACAATATGCAGTAGAATTGACATTCTAAAATTTCGTGAACACTCCTTACTATTCTTTAATTCTAAACTTTCAGATGGTGTGACATTGTGAGGTAAAACACCTTCATGCAACTTGGGACATAGACAATAGGTTATCAATGGCACATTTTTGAAAAAGGCATCAGAAGATTATGCTCTTCGAAGGTCAACTCTTTGACCTCATTTTAAATGTGTCCAATGAGGAGAAGAAGTTACGAAAAAAATTGGGCAGGACTCCTGTTCTCACAGAAGAACAGGAGGATGAACTAGCTGAAGTTATTTTGGATATGGAAAGGAGACTCTTCGGGTTAACTTTGATGAACATGAGACGTTCGGTATACCAGTTTTTTGAACGAAACGAGATCACACACGATAAAGGAGAAGGAATGGCAGGACCTGATTGAGCACACCAGTTTCTACGACTTCATCCCACATTGTCCCTTAGAACACATGAGACAACATCAATGGCCTTGCTACTGGATTCAACAAAGCTAATTGTGTACCATTTCTATGATACCCTAGGATCTATCTTGTTTAAAGATGACAAAAGGGTTGGACCAGCAATGAACATGTAGAATGCCGACAAGTCCAGGTATACAGTTGTCCACAAACCTTCCAAATTTGTGGCAATGAAAGGTAAACGGTGTGTTGGTTAGCTGAACGGGGGACAAATGTATCCGCTTTGTGTTATGTAAGTGCAGCAGGCCACTACATACCACCCATGCTGATTTTTCCCAGAGTGAGAATGAAGCCTGAACTTTTGAACAAGGTGATGCAGAGCTGTCAACTTCTTTCAGAGCATTTCAGTATTTTGATGGCTGAAAATCAGTATTTTGCTAAATTAATCAGTATTTTTGCCAGGCATGTAATAGGAATACACATAATTCCACATTTTGAAAATCGGTATTTTGCTTAAAACCTTCAGTATTCTCGCCAAATTTCAGTACAAAATACTGAAAATCAGTACTACTTGGCAGCTCTGGGTGATGCCTGGGGCCATAGCAGTAGGAAACAAAAGTGGTTGGATCAATGAAGATCTATTCATGGTGTGGTTCCATCACTTTCTCAAATCTGTGCAGCCTAAATCAAGACCCGAGCCAACCCTTCGAATATTTGATGGGCAGAAATCTCATAGAAATAACCTTGATGTCATTATGAAGGCACAGGACAACAATGTTCTCCTCCTTTCACTTCCCTCGAAATGCACCCATAAGCTACAGCCGTTAGATGTATCCTTCTTCAAGATCCTGAATGCATTCTACGACAAAGAGGCAGAAGCACAGCTCCGTTATCATCCTGGACGGACCATTACGGAGTTGCCAGTTTCTGAGCTTAACCTGGCATACAGTAAGGCGGCGGCAATGAGCACTGCTCTAAGTGGCTTCCAAAATAGTGGCATTAATCCATTCAGTCCACTAGCGTTTGGGGAAGAGGAGTTTGTGGCAGTTGAGATGAGTGGATTTGTTCCAGATGAGCTAGCTCAGTCATCAGTTCCTGTGCAAAATGAGCCTACTTCTTCTAGAGCACCAACTGCACAAGCTCAGGCATCAGTATCACTCCTGTATGATTTATCTTCTTTGATTGAGTCTGATCTCGAATGCTATTCAAATAATGGATGTTGATTTAGCAAAAATTTTACAGAGCTGTAACGAACCATATCCAGAGAAAAGCAAAATGCAAAAGAAAAGGAAATTACACTGTCTTTTTGAATAGTTCACCATAGAAGAATGGACTGAGACGTGGAACAAAGAAACAGAAAATCAGCAAAAAGTCAAATTGGTTGGATCAGCAGCAAAGTAGGAAACAGGTCAAAAATTAATTAGTCGGTTGAGAGGGTTAATAGGATTGATGACTTACATGGTCCTCTGACTGAGGTTCCTCTAAGAAAGCTGCGACATTCCACATTGTGATGTAGCCCTCTGTGGATGAGAAAAAGAATTTCATATAGAAAAATTGGTTCCGTGACAAATGCTCCAGTGACATTTGCTTCGATGATTATTGTATATGCTAGCCCTAACCCTTACCACAATGTAACCCCAAACCCTAACCCTACCCTCACCCTAACCTTACCCTTACTCTAACACTAACCTTACCTTGAATTAACCCTAAACCTAACCTTAACCTAATCCAAAACTATAACCTTAATCCTAACCCTAACCCTTATTACAAATAAGATACCCCAGTCCTCTTTCAGAAGGGCAGGAAATATTCCTCCTCACCTGGAAGAAGGCAGGGTTAGAAAAACTAGACATGCTAGTGTCATAAATATAGAAACATTGAACAAGAGAGGCACTAAGAACAAAAATGGTAACAGAACTCTTAACGATAGTGATAACAAGAAAAAATGCTTATGGCATGTCAGTATCACAAATATTAAATGAAGCATTATCTAAGAATTTTAATTTGTAACTATTTACGGATGCTATGAATCATCATGAAGTATTTCATGAAAGACAAATATTACAGAATCTAATACCTGAATTTCAAACAAATAAAGAGTTATACTATATTGATAATTCCTAAAAATTCCTAAGAAGGTGATTATTAAAGTGTTCCATTAGCCTCGATTATACGGCCATCACTTAACCGGCTCTCTTTATTATCCGGACAATGGACTTATCAGTTATTTCCTGTGATTGATAACACCTTTATCAAAAGTGTACACAGAAACCTGCTGGGTATCTGGGAACAATAAATAAAGTGAGCCTTGTGTGTGGTTGTTGGAATTTACGCATGGTGTGTGGGTTGTACACTATAACTTATGACATGTATTACCTCTCCCCCTATACTGTGTTTATATATTATCTCTCTTATCTGGCCATATCACTTATCCGGATGACTGCTGGTCCCAAGTTGCAGGTTAATCGAGGTCAAACTGTACATGCTCTAAAGTTTGAAATACTAAGGTTCATAATAGAGGCTACAGCTATGGTCATTGCATCATTAGATGTGAAAGTGGAATTTAATTGCAAAGAGGGGGAATTGAACTGTGGAATGTTGAATTTCCAACTTACTCATGTCTCCAGTGATCAAAATATCACAGTCTTCATCAGAGCACACGCACGTGACCGGTGATCCTTGCCGTCTAGTCAGTGGACTGAGCTGTCTGATCATGTCTCCCTACACGACACAAACACACAATATTTATTGAAATTATTTATATATTTGTGACCAGATCCAGCAAAATCAGGCACTTGGTGGCAGATACCAAATTCAGATTATTATAGAATGGGATAGAACACTTGACAAGATACATTTTGATACATAATTCACCAAACTTTAAAAGGTAAGTGACATGATTGGAAACACCTGAAAATGCCTCAAGAACCAAATGAGTTGAAATATATACCAATTATACACTAGCAGGAGTGGATCTCCCACCTGGGAGGATTTGTCTGTAATTTGTTTACTTAAGGAGAATCAAGCATAAACATAGGAGTATCTTATTTTTTTCCGGGGACGATAAAAATAAGTCCCATAGAGAGCCACACAGCAGGTTTCCATGCTACGAGCAATATTGACATTGTTTTTTTAAAGTTGATAGTCATAGGAAATAAAATCCAATAAATTTAGTTTATTTTATAATGTAATGAGTTCTTTAAGCATTTCATGCAGTTAACATGCCATGAAAGTGTGTCAGCTTCGGGTTTTATGGAAATAAACTTGCGATAAATTGACCCTCTCCCAACTCCGAAACCGTCCGCAGAAAATGGCCTTTTTGTGTGATGTCACACCCGGGTTATACTTCACGCAGCTCACGCGACGGACTGCGATGAACGCACAATGTCCATAGAGTGTGTGTCAGCTCCATACTCTCAAAACGGCTCAATATTGCTTGAATTGTCAATATCTGACATACATTCGTCCTCTCATGTGCTAGAACATATCCTGATATCATTATTTATGTCATTGTGGGACAGAAATAGGGACAAAATTTGTGTTTAACTCACTGGTGTGTGCGAGAGCTGTACAGCTTGAAAACAAACCTGAACTTAGAAGTTGTGTTTGAGACCGGGGTTTGAGAACAAAACTAACTTATTGTAGAGTCATGTTCCGAGGTAAAATTTCCTCAGACATAACAAAGTCTAAGTTTTCTTTTTCCATTTTTACTCAAATTACATAGAATACTGTATTTCTCTGCGTTTCGCTTCGTTTTATTTTGGTTTCGTACTATTGCGATGCTTGTTTACTGTGTGTGTTATTCAATGGAAAGTAGTTCCGACAGAAACGCTATCTCGGAAACTCGGTAGAATTACGGCAAATATCAATAACGGGCGAAGAATTCGTACAAACTACAAAGTAGCCTTTTATTGGAGTGTGAAGTCTGTGCATGAGGCTGATCTGAGTGATGAAAAAGAATGGAGCGAAGAAAGTAAAAATGAGGATTTTGATGGAAGTTGGGTGGGCGATAGTGGGGAAGAAGACAACAGGGAAATACGAGGGTAAGCCGCCGACGCTCCGGGGGAGGAGATGACAAAGCACCGGTGCACATGCCACTGATAGCTAGCTGCACAGAGAATGCTGCGTCTTGAACATTGTACCACAATGCATCGGTCTCCCGATGATTTATTTCATCCATTTTGTTTAGATGGTCCGCCCCGGTGGTCCTCCATCTGCAACCATAGTGATCTCAAATTCATGAATGTTCCAGAAAACACAGTTATTTCTATCAAACTGATCTAACTGCATTTGTTTTGGCTTTGTTGAACTGCACATGTCTCACGATTTACAAATCTTTGTCACGCGCAGGTAATGCAAAGCCACCAGCTAGCGATCTGATACCAGGCCCACGCGCCCGGCGGCCCAGCTGCCTGGCGGCGAGCTCAGTCAGATCCGAGGCTGCCACAGAGCCGCATTACCGCTATAACTGCATTACTCGCGCATGAATCGTAATCCCAGCAGAATCGCCTCGACTTTTACTCAAGCTCTTCTAGAAATTGATACGAAGTTTACGGTAGACTAAATCGGTCTCTTCTTTGATTATATGTTATTCATAATGATTTAATTATCAAATGTTTTCTTCCATGGTGGAAAGAGGTAAAGTATCCGGCTAATGGTGCAAATCGCTGGCCGACTCAGAACACTGACCTCCCACAATAGCGCAAACACAGCCGTCACACCTTGGAGGTTGACGGTCTTTTCCTCTTTTTTATTTTCAGCATTTTCCACCAAACAATACGTCCTTAGAATATTAAGTTGGAAATAATGAGACATAAATTGCAACCGATGTTGTATAAGGCCTACCTATCATTTTCATAAGGGAAAATAACACAGAAGTTCAGGGTTGTCTTTCCAGCTAATATGTATGTAGCTACGTACCCGGAAGTCGCCCACAAGTCCACGAACCCTTCTGTGACGTCACAGCTAATAGCCGTTTTCAGACAGCAAATGAGCGCAGTCGGCCCGGAGGTTAGGGTGATGTTTTCACTCTAATTTCGCTTTTGCGGGAGAGTTATATTGCTTGAATGACATTCAAGCTTATTGTAGGGCTTATAAGCTCTCTGTAGATATGTATATTGTCATATTTCTGGTTCTTCTATAAATGTCTCCTTTAAGAATGAGTCAACATTTGACTCCAAGATTTTCACAGGAGAATCCTTGCATAGTTTACTTGATTCTAGAGTACTTTCAGCCCAAGTTGAGGACTACTCCCAATCATGTCATTTACCTTTAAACAGTTATTAAGAAAGTTATGACAATTTTCAGTTTTGAATTTGTGTACAATTCAGTGGGTGTTTTGTTCCTTTTAAGCCATTTCTCCACATTGGAATTGCTGATAAGTGCCGGGTTTTGCTAGATATGACACATTTATTCAAGGTACAGTATACATAAAATATCTTTCTTTGCAGCACAAAGGTCAAAATGCGGGAGTTAACAAAATGTGAAATGAAATACGAAAACAGCCATTACACAATTTGAACAAGATAACTAATGAATAAATTTATGCATAACAAAGTCAAATTTGTTGTATTGTCATGATTGATAAAGACATAAACTTAGGCAATCAAGCAAACTCAACCAACCATTCAGGTCTGAATGGATGAAAAAAAAATGAAAAAAAAAATATTCATAAGGAGTAGAGTTTAACAAAATTCAGTTCAGCATACTCTTGAGATGTTTGGTTTCTCATCTGTAATGATCATGGTATCCTAAATTCATAGATTTAGTGTGATTTCATGAAGACCATCGGAGCACACTGATTGGTTAAACGATTAAACTCCGCGCGACCTTCGGCTAAGGGCTGATCGGACCATTTTGGAACGGCCCGTGCACATCGATGTCACTGTAAATTTTGAAGTTTAATTGTCCAGATTTTCACAAAAACTACATATTCTACCCAAAGGTTCTATGACAGGTGTTTATTTATACTAATCTTCACATTGTGAACGATTTAAGCTGATTTCATTCATTTTACTGTTTTCTGACGTGCAAATCCTTTACTCTGTCTTTAAAAAATAAAAATCCCACTGTGGAAAAAAAAGAAAAGAAAACTAGAGCAGTTTGACTGCGCGCAGTCGATGGGTATGCCTCCGCAGTCCGCACTCCCATCCAACTGATTATGAAAAGCTTCAAGTTACAATGGTAGCAAGACAATGTTAGATAATAACGCATAAGCCTATGTGATCTGACCAAGGTAAGTAAATACAATTTAACGTTTTTAATTATCGTGACAATGACGAATTCGAACTTGAGCCTTGTGAACTTTGAACTCCAAAATCGACTCAGTAAAGGTGCCTTATTTAGATACTTCTCAAGCACCTCAAATCGGAAAGTCATACTCAAGTTATCACAGAATGAGCACAAATCAGACATATTTAAGGCCGGTGACCTTTGACCTTTGTCTTTCAGCTCCAAAATCTAATCGTTTATTGGTGCCTCATATACAACTCACCCACTTACATGAAAATCCAACTGGCTGTTTCAGTTATTGCGGTAACGAGCCCCAGAAATAAGACATATTTTAGGCCCGTGACGCTTGACCTTTCAGCTCCAAAACTATCATTCATTGGGCTCATAATACATACTTCACCCTAGTCTACATGAAATCCGACCAGCCGGCTCTCCGTTATCGTGTAAACAGCCAAATCAGACATATTTCCAGGCCGGTGACCTTTGACCTTTGACATTTCAGCTCCAAATCTAATGAGGGTTCATTGTGCTCATAATACTACTGGTCCTAGTTACATGCAACAATCCGATCGGTGTTCTCAAGTTATCGCGGTAACGAGATCCGGTAACGGACGGACGGACAACCCGAAAACATGATGCCTCTGGCAACTTCGTTGCGGAGGCATAAAAAAAATTTATAGCAAGGACGAATGTTGGGGTGTGTGATTTATACACCAGTAAATACAGTAAGCTCACCTCCATAGTCCAGAATCGGATGAACGAGTCGGCGTGACACGACACCAGGACAGGGTCATACTCCGTGATCAGCATCTTGGCATTGGGATCCACACTCTCCTGGGTCTTAACATCTCTCTCTTCATCTACATCCATCTCTCCTCCATCCTCCTCCTCCTTGTCTTCTGGTATCATCCCCTCAGCCATGCCTCTAGCTGAATCATCTTCATTACCACCATCTCCATCGTCCTCATCACCATCATCAGGTTTTTGTTTGACATCCTGTTGGTCCACCACTTGATCCTGCAGTAAACAGTATAAAGTACTTTTATTAACCCATTGAAGACGGTTTGATTTTGCTTTAACATGAATTTCCCATAGACCTCGAGACGAGATATCTTGTGTCTAGTCTTCACCGGGTTAAAGGTACTGGCTAACATTTACAACAGTTAAAAAAAATTGAGCTACATGATTCCCCATGCTACCAGTGTCTTTGATAAGGTCTAAAAATGAAGCCCTGAAAAAATTGTATTTCAAAATGATAGTGCTTTAAAAAAGTGAAAATCGTAAGTTGACCGGATTCACGTGCCCATTTCCTCCCATAGAGTTACTGTGTGTACACCCAGGCTATTTTCTACTCACCCCGAGTATAAATTGTTTATTCATGAATAACTTGCCATTGGCAGTGTAACTTTCCAAACTTTTGTATTCTAGGGTGTTAATTTGTCCATTTGAACACTACAATGTAGCTCAGATATCAAAGTTTGACAATTTTTTAAATTGAAGCGCCACAATGTTAGCCTATCTCTTTAACTTATCAATGTTTCCAACAGTTTAGTCTGATGAATGTTATTATTCATCCAGTCGAGTGAAAACATGTGAAAGAAGAATTATAAGTAAGAGAAACTGGACTTACTTGAGAGTGCCAAGATTAAGTGATGTAACGCTTGGTACTTGAACCAAGTCTGCAGGTTGCAGATGAATTAACGTTGTGTTTTCTAACTCTGAAGTAAGTCCAGTTTTTGTTACTTATAATTCTCCTTTCACATTATTTCCCGTCAGTTTGTTCTGCCGTATCTCATTGAATTGTCAACACGGTATAAACCAGAAAGGATGCTATGTTCCAGTAAACAGTTGTAATTTCAAGCCCCACACACTATGATGAAATAATATGGGGAAAAGTAATTTTTTATATGCAGCCACTGTTTAATGGAATATCTTGCCGAAATATCTTAGGAAGATAAGAACACATGAAAAGTTTAGAAGTAAATTGAAAACACATTTGTTTAAGCATTCTGTAAAATATCACAATTACGGACCCAGTGCATTATTTCCACTCCTTTGAATCTCTGCTCTGTAAAGTGCTTAGAAACAATTATGCAATTATAAATTATGAAAATGTTTCATTACAGTAGTGGGAAAAAAGTACACAACAAAACGTGATGGGATGAGATGCTGTAAGATTGAGGCCAGCTAAGTTACTGAATAAACATGATGTTAGCTTAATGGGTTCTGACATGAGAAAAAGATCCTTTTTCTTGCAGAGTCCTAATGTTGTAAAACAAGGAAGATTGGCTAACTCTATTCATGTTTGCTGTTTTACAATGTCGCCATAAATAAAAGAAAGCAGGGCTTATTTTGATTTTGGGTTACTGACTAGTCTTAGAAAACAATAATTGATTTTTTTAAGCAAGTGCTTGCATTGTTTGTTGGCCAAGATATATGTGTTCCTGTATGGGACACACATTGATCATTCTAATCTCCTTAAATCAATATCAGCAAGTCTCTATTACACGTGAACACTACTGGTATATATAATTGGGCACACTTGATGTGAAAGCACAAAATATTACGATATGACAGTGCCTGAGTGCCACTTTTATTACATTTTGTTTAAGTAGGATGACCCTCTCCCTTCTGACAAATGGTATACTTTCATTAGTTCTTTCCTTTTCTGACTATAAAATGGGCAATTACTTATTTTGACTGGAATGCAATATAATCAGATGATTGTTACATTGACACAATACACCTTTAATAGTGATTTATAGTTAAAAGCTGAAATATTATTTTGTCTTATTTCAGTAATAGATTCTTAATTATTTTCCCAGATATGTAATGCCTTCTATTAGAATTCTAGTTGGTAATCACTGCATGTTATGTATATGTTATTTGGACACCAAATTTGACTATTAAATTCTTTTTACTGAAACATGAGCCTTTCCAGTATGTTCTTGTTTTTTACTACCAAAAATCAATTCAATATGGCACAGGGTGGTGTAGAGCCTGGCACATGAACGGTTAACAGATCTCACCCTGCTTACCATAGAAGCCTTCTCCTGGCTCTCCTCCATCTTACTAGAAGATGGTGATGATGGTAGGGATGATGATGGGTCTCTCTCCTCCTCCTCCAAGCCGCTGGAATCTGATGCACTGGGGCCAGAGACGTGACCAGTTAGCTGTCTGCAATCACATCAATGTCATCACATCATGAAAGAAAAAACAGATTTAAAGATTGTGTTTGGGATTTGCAAGTCCATTACTTCACTTCATTATCAATACCAAACAGTAGTAGTTCTCACAAATGGTGTGTTAAAAGTTTGAGATTCATATGTCATGAATTTGTTGTTTTATGAGAAAAACTAATAACGATATGTTACCATAATATTGTTCTTTCCGCGAGTTTAAATTTTGCTCAAATTGCAAATCGCGGTTATGTGTACGTTCGCATGACCGGCAGAGCACACCGATTGATTAAACGGCTAAACTCTGCGCGACCTTCGGCTAACGGCTGATTGGACAATTTTGGAACGGCCCGTGCACGTTAATGTCACTGTAATTAAATGTCCAGATTTTCACCAAAACTACATATTCTACTCAAAGGTTCTCTGACAGGTGTTTATTTATACTAATCTTCACATTGTGTATGATTTGAGCTGATTTCATTCATTTTGCCGTTTTCTGCCGTGCAAATCCCGTACTCTGTCTTTGATGATGTAGCCAATGAAAATGTCAGATTAGGTCACTTGTGAGTGCATTATTTTCATCAGCAGTCGTGTGATTTGTGAGGTGCCAGGATGGTTCTCATCACAATATCAATATTGATATACAGCCACAGTACACTGATGATAACACTCTGTTTACAGCCCAAGTGCATTAGTAAATTGTGATAAGGCACTGTGTACAAAGAATTAATGCATGGCTAAAGTGAAAACAGACCATCGCTTAAAACAATTAATGGATGGTTTCGAGTTTGAGCATTAGTGCAATCCAGAAACACAGGTATTTAATATGGCCCTTATGGCATCCAGCATACTGCCCTGTTGAATACATTTGTTTTGCCACATTTGCACTAAGGCATGTTCAACCATGCATTAGTTGTATACTGACACTCCAGAAATAACTTGACTGTGACAATTAGTTTAAAAAACCCCACTGATATGACAGTGACATTTGATTCATCACTGGGATGAATTAGGTGATCTGCACTGATCTCAACGATGAAGAAACAAGTGCCAAATGTGACCCGTCACCACAAAACGCACCATAAGTCGGAAAAATAGGAAATTGTGTTTTTCATACTGTCTTAAAGTAGAGACTCTAAGCTTTCAAATGATGTATAATTTGTCTAGGACAGATGAAACAAACCAATCTAAAACCCTGCTCACAAGTTTGGACTATCATGCAAGCCATTATCAGGAAAGTGGAGAAAAACGGCTGCAGAGATAGTGCCCATTCATGCAAAATGGAAGGAATTTGACAACTGCTCCATAGAAAGCATGGTAAAACCAGTCACTTTCAAAATGAAGATCGTGGATTGAATAATCCATTTTAGCTCTTACAAGTATCATCAATGAATAGTTCATAAAAGCAGCTATGTGGTGATACCACAATTATTACAGGGGGACTTGAGGATGTTGGATAACAAGCAATTATATTCAGAGTTACATTATGGTTACTCATGCAATGTGAAGATCAAATTCGGCCAAATTTGCAAGTTCCTGCAAAAACATGGTCAAAGTTCAATCCAAGAAAAATCATACTTCTGAATCACTTCTGGTCCTAAAATTTGGTCAGATAAAAGATTAATGTATGTACCTTTAGAAAATATCAGAATCACAGAATCAACTTTTGCAACCCAACTCAACTATTTACTGCATTTACACAAAAACATTGCGACTTATTGATCGATTTGTGGTGACCGGTCACAAATGTCCTCATACAGTAAAATTGGAATCAGGTCACAGCCACCAAATGGCATTCTATGTAAGGAAATTTCCCCACAGATTTTGCACCAAAACATCTGGAAAGAAGACGAAAAAGGTGCATACACTGACTCATACGGTACTTTTGGTTTGGAGGTCATGGCCTACATTAGATATCTCATAAATTTCCAAGAAATCAATGAACTTGTATTTCCAGAGTCTAGTTTATACTATAGGATATATGATTTGAAGGTGAACTGCACAATGACAAATTGAATACAAATTTTTAGAGGAATTGAGATTAAATGTTATCACATTTTTGTGGATCTATCTTTAAGGCCTTCAACTCTGCTTGGTTGAAAAAGGAAGAGAAAATTTGGAGCAAAATTCTCCAAAAAGTAGGAGAAAAGTAGGATTAAATCCACCAAAATAGGAGGAAAGTAGGATATTGTAAGTAGTGCTTGAAGTAGTAACCCCTATGAAAATGGAAACATGCGGAATACACAGGGAAAAAAAATCTAAGACTGGCGAAAAAGCGGAAATCCGCGGAAACAAGTTTTCCTTCACAAACAGGTGATGATGGTAGTTACAGTAATTCTCACAGGGTTCCCAGCATTTCAAGAAAACAAAAATTCCCTGATTTTTCCCTGATGAAGTCTCAAAATTCCATGATAATTATTTCAACTCATTTCCAGTTTCACATGTTTTCTATGTTGTTGCAGTGAACTATTTGCAGTATAAAACACTGACTGACTACTTGGGCCAATCAAAATTTCCCTGATTTGAGGCATTTTTATCAAATTCCCTGACTTTTCCCTGACTGGAAAAAAGTACAATGATTTTCCCTGATTTCCCTGATGGGCTGGGAACCTTGTCTCATTAAAGATTGTGTCATTGATTTGCACGTCAAAAAACATCTATATGAATGAAATCAGCTGAAATCATATCCAATGTGAAGATTAATATAAATAAACACCTCTCATAGAGACTTGGGGTAAAATATTGAGTTTTGGTGAAAATCTGGACGGTTAAACTTCATCCTTTTTCAAATTGCTCGAAAGCAAATTTCAAAAAATCCGCGACGTCGCGCAGGGGATAGCCATTAACCAATCAGAGGGCTGCGCTGGTCTTGCTATGGTGCACAGTAACCGCGATTCGCAGTTTGAGCAAAATTGAAACTCACAGAAAGAACAACATTCTGGTAACATGTCGTTATTAGTTTTTCTCATAAAACAACAAATTCATGACGTATGGATCTCAGACTTTCAACACACCATTTGTAAGTACTAAACTACCGTTTGGTATTGATAATGAAGGGAAGTAATGGACTTGCACATCACTGACACAATCTTTAACAACCTGTAAAGACTACTCAACTCCAAACATTATATTAAACCTATTGCAAAAGTTTTTTCTTTGACAAGAAGTAGGAAAAGTAGGACCAGTTGAAGGCCTGATCATTTTCTTACTTTCCACTGTTACAATCTTTTCTAAAACTTTCTCTTTACTTGCAGAAAGGCTCACTGTTGTATACTTTTGATATACCAGTATATCAGTGTTGTATCCGAGACCGAAACTGCACCAAAACACAACCTATCCATACGGTTTGTACAGGTTACTTGGACCAACGGGACCGAGGCCACCAGAAATTGGCCTCGAGGCCTGGCCTCGGATACAATACTGCAGTATATAAGTACAGATGATGAGACTGAAACTTGTTCTTACTTGATGTATGCAGGATCAGGCCTCCTGGTCCTGTGTCTAAGGAACTTCATCATATACACCTTGTGGGGGTTGGGGACCTTCACCCGATGCTCCTCTTCACTGCTCATTGGTACTGGTGGCAATTGGAATCTGGGAAATGTGACATGGGGGAATCCCCAAGAAATTGAGTTGAGTTGAATTTATTAACAACATATTTACATATGTGACCTGTCACCACAAATTGCACCATAAGGCGGAAAAATAAGAAATTGCGTTTTCATACTGTCTTAAAGTAGAGACTCTAAGCTTTCAATTGATGTATAATTTGTCCAGGATGGACAAAGCAAACCCATTCAAAACCGTGCTCACAAGTCTGGACTGTCAC
>JZLH01S0177629.1:133996-147009 GCA_001188425.1 Eucidaris tribuloides | reverse complement strand
AATTCATACAGGCTGATGGTTGTTATGTGGCTCAGGCTGAGTGCGCTAGTGAATTAGTCTGCTTTGCAGACTGTAAATGGCTCGTGACACGTGATACCCTTTTAACAGCTGATTATGAAACAAAGGGGCACTTTTAATTAATATTTTTTGTTCTACATGTTTAACATGGTGTACTGAGTCCCCTACACTATGTAACTCAATTTTGAAAAAAATGTCAGTTATGCCCTTTTGTCATGGGGGCAGTATGGGCCGAGCTGAGCTGACTGCAATAGTGTTATTTTACTGAGGGCTGCACCCCAGAGGCAAAATAACACTGTTGAAGTCACTGAGGGACCATAGTGTTAAACCAGAGCCTCGAACGAAGGCAGTATATATTTATTTCATACACTTTATTCATATATTCATCGTTCATTGATTGGTTAAATGATCTCAGTACATGAATGCATTCCAAACTTAATTGTATATGCAAAAATGCTGTAGCTTCTTGCGTGAAGTGCACACAATATTCAGTGTGTATTTTCAATGCCTCCCTGCGCTTGGTGCGTAATATGCTATATGATACTTGAGCGCACTTCTGGCTCAATCCATAAATAGTCATTATCCAAAGGAACTATTTACGGCTTTGAGGTACATGTACTTTTTATGGATCCGTAAATAATATTTTGTGAATAGTATGTTTATTTTTTATCATGTGCCATACGTTAAAGGCAGTGGATCTCATTTGCAAAGCGTTTAGTGGTGGCAGCTTGTGCTGCTTTGCGTGCAATAGCCCTTAGGCTATTGATGAAGGGCATGTCCGTGAAATCTGGGGGTCAGTAATTACCAAGAATTTGAAAAATGCAAAAGAAAAGCAATAGTCGTTTAGTGTACGTTGTATGGTATTAATTTTTTTCTCGTGAGAAACAAATTCAAATCAGAGACTAACGGTCACTATAATTCCACTAAAACTGAATTTCTAGTTCCTATATTTTGCCAAATTTTCCCAGATGGCATTTTCTTCTAAATGCCATTGTATTTACACAATGTTAATTTTTAGGCATGAAAAAGAGATGCCCTGCCTTTAACCAATCACTGAACAAAAATATGTGAATGTAGTGATTATTAGCCCCTGAACTTTTATTTTAAAGAGATTACTACAATATTATGAATGATATCATAACACAAACACCTCACAAAAGTCTAATACAATCTAAATACCAGATTTTGTAATTTGCCTTCTAGGCGGGGAATTCAAGTGTATTTCCATTTCAATGCATTTTCATTCACTTTGTAGTTTGTATATGGGAAGTAAAATATTCAGCATATTCAGTAATCTAATTCTCAACACTGCACTCTGTGGTGTTTTGTCGCAGTGGTTATGAGAGGGGGGTAGTTTCTAATATATGATCATTTGTTTTGTGAGAAGAAAAATCACAACCCAGTTTTCCGACATGGAAAGTCATTAACTTGCTTTAAAGGCAGGGAATCCTATTTGCACCCCTCCGTGTAACACAGGAAAACATCACTCATGCCCTTGCAATATTGATGAAGGACATGTCTATGAAATCTGAGGTTCAGTTATTACCTAGAATTTGAAAAATGTGCAAAAGACCAAAAGCCATTTAGTGTATGTTTTATGCTGGAAATTTTTGTCTCTATGAGACAATAATTCAAGTAAAAGTCTAACGGTCATTGTAATTCCACTAAAACTGAGTTTCTAGCTCCTGTACTCTGCTAACGATTCTTAGATGGTCTTTTCTTCTGTATACCAGTGTATTTACACAATGTTAACTTTTAGGCTTGCAAAAGAGATGCCCTGCCTTTAACAGCATTTTGGGGATTATTTGTTCAAGTTTCCCCTCTTTCTGTCACATTTCCTGTCAAATTGTGGGTTTCTTCTTTCTTGCTAGGATGTCAGTGAATTCACCCACAAGCTCTTGGAGTGGTTGGAAGATGCCTTCAAAGCTGACTGTTCTCGGCCTTCGTCTCCCATGGGAGGGTAAGTTCCGGGCATGGCTACCTTTATTTTGGTTACTATGCTTTTATTCTAATCTTTATGTAAACATGGCGGGCTTCGCTGGTCTGCCACACCCGGCGCTCACAATTTTTGCCAACACTCTATGCAGGCACAGATGTTCCCCGTTCTGTGTAGATTTCACTAAATTTCAAAACTTAATATTCCACATTATGCAATATTTTATAGTTTGAAACCTAATTTCTCAGTATGTCAATAATGTAAATCTTGTCCTTTCTTTTGTACTCGATCCATACCGCAGTACATGTATGTTCCCATCACAATAACACTAATAACACTGCATGGGACTATCACAAAAATGGTCCATGCGTTAGCTCTTAGGAACATATCTAAACCAAACAGCTCCCTCTTATGGCCTATCATGGTTCAATGCTGCCTGACACTAAAATGGCTCTGTTTGCAACCCTACGCATACACGTATTGGATCCATATGATCACACATAGAAAGTGTAAGATGTATTTGCCAAATTTTGACTCAAATGTGAATTTTGTATTCATGACACATAAATTTGTGCTTGTCTTTTGAAATCTACATAGAGATGAAGGAGAACCCCCGTCCAGGAATCCCATGCTGGATCTGTTCTATGGACAGTTTAAAGCGGAAGGAATTAATGAAGGTATGTGTCTGGCAAGATTTGGATTGTTATTTATAAATTTATTTTCTTATATATTTATTTATTTATTTATTTATTTATTTATTTATAAATTTATTTTCTTATATATTTATTTATTTATTTAATTAATTAATTAATTAATTAATTAATTATTTATTCATGAATTAATTAATTAATTAATTAATTTATTTATTTATTTATTTATTTATTTAGTTAGTTAGTTAGTTAGTTAGTTAGTTAGTTAGTTAGTTAGTTAGTTAGTTAGATGTAGTTATTAGGATGAAATCATCATTCGGCAAAGGTAAAAGGGCAATTCGGCAATACGCTAGGCATTGCCAAGTTGCCCTTTTACTTGCCGAACCACGTAATATCAATGACTTCCAAAGTATTGTTTAGTATTCAGGTGCCTAAATGAAACTTGGCATCTCATGTATTCTAGGCCAAAATAAATAATATATTAGTTTCTGGTAACAGGACCCCTGCCAAACAATGGGTTGGAAGGTAGGGGGAAAAATATTTTAAGCCAAAATTTTATGTTTTTTTCTGAAAAGAAAAATTAGTTTAATTTTAAAACAAAATTTTTCCCAATATTTTGGGGTCTGGTAACATATATTTCTCTAGAGGATTTCCTGGAAAATCTGTTAAGTTTTAACATGCACGAATAGATATTTTATTTTTCTCTAAAGGCCATAAAATTTGCCAAGTCAGCTGTTTTGCCGTTTCAGTCAGGTTACTGGAAACATAAATAAACTTCTCTTATGCCCTAGCATGTAAAATCTTTGCCATTCACAATTTAATTTGCTCTTTCGTTTCTTTTTTCAATTTCATTAAAACTTGTTAAATCAGCAGAAAATATAATTCCAACTTTCTGGGTGAATCATGCTACAAATGCAGGGTGAAATATTCCCCTTTTTAGTAAACTGTAATTCCACTTTATCCTCAAACCCTTGTCCTTCTACCCATTTTGGGGTCAAGCATTTCCATTTTTATCAAACAGTTATTCCAGTCCATCCTCAAACACTCATCCTTCTACCCATTTTGGGGTCAAATATTCCTAATTTCATCCCACCATAAGTCCACTCCACCCTCCTTCTACCCATTTCCAGGTAAAGTCTTCAGCAATCAGGAGACCTTTGGTCAGTACCCTCTCCAAATCAATGGCTACAGTGACCTCCATCAGAGCCTAGAGGTGTCCATGTCCAAGGGGGAGATAGAGACGGTACACAGAGACACTACCTACCGATCAGCTCAAGAGGTAATAATAATAATAAAGGACATTTCGTTGCTTGTCTGGCAGAAGGGCCTTAGGATATGCTCCTAGTAGAATGGCCTTAACAGTAAATTTTCTCTAATTTGAGAAATATTGCCTATTTGACATTTGCACTTAACAGAATGACAGAAGGATGTAAAAATATTATATTTCTTTGATATCATGTGAAAAAGTCAATGGTTTTCATTTTAGAGACAATTTAGTGCTAAGGGCCTTTTACGAGGAACATATGCTAGGGCCCTTCTACCGGACAACTGATTATTTATATTGTTCATCTATTATAATGATATACCCTACTGCGCATATACAACATACATGTACATGTAAAAAAACAAAACCTAACATTTCAGGTTTGCTTCCACCAATGAACAAATGAGTGTTTGACATGATCTTAAAGGGCAGTGACATGATTGAGAGAAACAAAAAATGACTCTTGAACCAAACTGGTTGAAAGATATATCAATGGATACACCAGCTGGATTGTATATCCTGGCTGGAAGGATTTATCTTGAATTTGTTTAATTAAGCCGAATCAAGCATGAACATAGTTTCTCTCGTGCCCCAATGAAAATAACCTCTCACAGAACCCTACACAATAGATTTTTCTGTCACAAAGCAAACAGATGGAATTTATTTTTAGAACGAGTCAACTTTTGAATACCAAATTTTCACAGTGGTATCCTTGCACAGTTTAATTGATTCTAGAATAGTTTTCCCCCAAGTTGATGACTACCCCGAATCATGTCATTTACATTAAAACTCTTTTACCGAAACTGACTGTCTACAAACAATGGAAGATATTTTCACAGTTTAGGGGCAACCTACATAAATGCCCAATCACCAAGGCCCTACTTATTAGCAAGTAACAAAAGTGTTATTTCTTATAAAAAGAGAAATTTGTGTCTGCTATTTACATTGACATCCACACAATATCACAGTGTTTTGACTTGAATATCTTTCAATGGAATTGGTATTTCTTTCCCAAATTTTGCCATCAGGTATAGCATGCTATGGATGTTCAAAATATCCCAATAACTCAAATTAGAGTGATTTGTCGCTTTTTTTTTTTTACCAAAGTAGGGCAGTATTGCCATGATGTATTTTTACATGCTTTGAAAATGTAAACATAGTTATGTAAATTTACAGTTTTCTGCTCTGGAAAGTCTTTGAAATTCAGGAAATTCTGAAAATATGTAATGTATGAACCACGTGCCATGTACACTGTACATGTATTTTTTAGGAATAGAGTAGTCAGTATGTTTTTTATTTCACCATCTTTATTCCCGCCGAACGAAGTTCGCGAGGGGACTAAATGGGCTCTGCATGTGTGTGTGTGTTTCTGTGTGTGTGTGTGTCCGTATGTGCTCAAAGTGTTTAAATTTGCTTCTTCTCTGTCAGTTCTAGGCTGATTTTGATTCTGTTTAGTTTACCTGATAGGGCTTGGTGGGGGCTTCCAAACTTCTACACAGAATTCTGAATTTCATTCATTATGCAAATTTCTGCATTGTTTTTCAAAATTAACGTAAACTTGCTAATTTCTTGATTTCAGTGCCGATTTTGCTTCTGTGTGGTTCATCTGATAGGGCTTGGTGGGGACTTCCAAACTTCTAAACAGTATTCTAAAGTTCATCAATCGTGAATTGAATATTTATGCAAATTTATTCAAAATTTATCTAGAAGGAACTGTCACATATTACAAACATTCATGCCATTCCACAGATGTACACTTTCAGCGGGGACATATAATATGCACCAAGTAATTTACCGATTTACTTGTTCAAAATGTAACTATGATATGTTATTGTCATCTCTCTCCCAGCATTGGTTTACTAGGCTACCACAGGTTCTCATATTTGAGCTCTCAAGATTTCATTTCAACCAGCAGCTGGGGCGACCCGAGAAAATCCACGAGGAGTTTAGATTTCCATCGGTGCTATATATGGACAGGTGAGTGTCTCGGACCCATTTCAGACTCATCAACAATGTGGGCCTATGGATCAGTCTATTAACCCCTAATGATCTTGGCCACCGATCAAGCCATTGCCATGAAAATTGGCATGCACTTAGAGCTGGATATAAACTTCAAAACTGTATAGTAAGATTAAAAAAAAATATGTATTTTTTATTTTTAGATAATTAAGTATGCAAATTAGTGCATGAAATCATGTTTTCGCCTATAACTCACTCAAAATAGCTAGTAGAATACCATTTTCTTGGTGAAAATATTCTTTTTGGCATTTCTAACAGTTGTCCACAAAAATATTTGCCATATCAAAATTAATTTCTTATGTATCATATTGTTTCTTGAATTTCTTTTGTATTTCTCTGTCTCTTTGACCTTTTGTTTTTTTTTCTGCAAAATTTGTTGCAGATACTTTTTGAAGTTATCATGCTAAATAAATCAATTACAGCCAATGAAAGTGAAAATATTAATATTTTTCTGCCTTACCCCTTCACTCTTGTTTTTATGATCGTGATATGTTTCATATAGTTTTATATTTCTGTTGTCTTGTATTTTTATAAAGAGTGTTAAATAAATAAATGAAACAAATGAAATAGAAAAAGACATTTGCATTGATTTTGTACACCAAAATCACGTATTTTGATAAGCAATTTGGGGGCTAACTGCATGTAGTAAAAAGTCGCACATGCGTCGCGTAACGGTATGTCCGATATTTGCGAAAAATGGTCGCTCACAAATCGTGGCGCAGACATGAAAATGTAAATAAGTAGGAGAGCATACTGTCAAAAAACGTTGTGCTGCGGAAGGGTTGGAAAAATTTACTTTTTTTTTCAGACATCTCCAGAGGTGGTCTGTGAGACCATTTCAAAATTGCAGAATAGCACAGGCATTTCCATAAACGGGCCCATCACGAGGAAGTTATGTAATGTAACTAAACATGTGAACCGCCATCACCAAATATGTTGGAGACGTGCATTAGACACATAGTGGGCATGGTAAATCTTTTGCCGATGGGTAACGCGCTGCTTCCGCATAACGTGAGAACATGGTCCATGTGACGGCATTCTATCCACGTCGGGGAACGTCCAAACCCGATTATTAATGAACCAGTTTTGAGATCGTTCTCAGAACAGTTATGTGTAGTTGTAACTGCCCTTGCCTCACTATTTATTGCGCCACTATTGATAGCATAAACTTTGGGGGGGGGGGGACAGTAAATCTTCATTTTGTTGTTTATGTCTCCCTCTTTGTTCCAGGTATATGCGCAGTGCAATCAGATCACAGTCAGGAAAGAGAGAAGAAAGTGGCCGCTCTTTACGTCACCAAGTACAGAGAACTTTGCAGTCCAGACTAGAAAAAGTATGTATGACATCAGTGAACAAACAAAATGTCACTGTAAATGTTATATTATCCCTTCAGCTGCTTTTATTTTTTGACGGTGGCAAAGGACATGTTATCCCTCGGGGACAAGATCTCACTTTCAGCTAAAATAAGATTATTTACCTAATCTTTGCTAGGCTGCGGAAGTCAAATGTTGTTTTGTCAATTCCTGACATTTCAAATCTCATTTTTCGTGAATTACTCAAGATGTTTAAAATGTTGGGGGATGGAGGATCCCCAACATTTTCTATGGCGTACTGTAATTTACCGCTAATGCTCTCCTTTAATGTTAAACATACAAGTTGTACTTCAGCAAATTTTCAGTAGGTATGATGTTTGGTTCTGATGTCTGTCACGGGTGACAAGTAGAATACTTTCGGAATGATTGACGGAAAAAGTTAGTCTGCTCCGACCAAAACTATACATGAGCTTTAAATGGTGTTATTGATTTGCACGTCAAAAACATCTATATGAATTCAAATCAGACTGAAATCATATCCAATGTTGAAGATAAATATAAATAAACACCTCTCATGAGGACTTAGTGGTGTTAAAAATATTGAGTTTTGGTTAAAATCTGGAACGGTTTTAAACTTCATCCTTTTTCCATTTGCTCAGGAGCAAATTTTAAAAAATCTGCGACGTCAAACGTACACGTGCCGTTCCAAAATGGTCCGATCAGCCGTTAGCCAACGGTCCCGCAGGGGATAGCCGATTGACCAATCAGGGCGCTCCGCTCGTCTTGGTACGGTGCACAATAAACCGTGATTCGCATTTTGAGCAAAATTGAAACTCACAGAAAGAACAACATTCTGGTAACATGTCGTTATTAGTTTTTTCTCATAAAACAACAAATTCATGACGTATGGATCTCAGACTTTCAACACACCATTTGTAAGTACTAAACTACCGTTTGGTATTGACAATGAAGGGAAGTAATGGACTTGCAAATCCCTAACCCAATCTTTAAGACCTACATTATTTGCAAACTTTTCTTTGGAAAAAGGCAATTCATAAATTTAGTGTCTCATTTCCCCCCATGGTAATATTTTTTTGAGTTGCTATAAATAATTTTATTGGATTTTTCTGGATCCTAGCTGTTGTGGTCAGCTTGTGTTCGTATCCCCCCTACCCCCCCCCCAAAAAAAAAGAAAATAAGACATTAATGCGCTAACATTCTCTGTTGTGGGATTTCATTGTAGGTTTTTACGGTACGGTTCCGGCCCCAAACGGATGCCTCTCTACGACGTCCTCCAGTACACTCTAGAATTTGCCAACAGCGGGAGTCCCGAGATGAGCACACTTCATCATCCTCCCCACTCGGTTGGCATGGCAACCCCTCCACCCAGCTGCAATAATAACTCGGCCACGGAGGATGTGGAGATGGCCTCACCGTGTGGCTCCGCCATGAACAGCCCAAGACCGACGTGAGTTTCTTTATGATTTGATTTTGTTTTGAGATAACAGACAGACACCTCAGCATGTAAAAGAACCCACGCACTTCATCGAAAGGAGAAGGGTGAAAACCCGGTGTTGTGGTCACGTATCCATATTCAAAACTACCCGGGACTGGATGCCTGAGAGTAACAGTGATTAGGTTCGCTTTTCTAGTACCTGTCATCCGAAATGATGACAAAGCAATAATTAATAATAACTAATTTGCCATATTACGAACACCCGATATTAGGCAATATCTGATACTGTATATCGACATCCTGGTCTTTTTGCAGACTTGCTATCATCTGGGCTGACCCAGAACTAAAGCGGCGGCATTGATTAAATACACCCAATCTGTTTCTAGTTGTATTGGCATTCTTTTTTTTTTTTTTTAGTTGAATTAGCTCTGCCCCGCTTATGAGAAGGGTTCCATTCTAACAAACATAGATGAAACTCTGACTTTAGCTGAAGTGAGAAACATAAGGTGAAACAGCCTGACTTCCCTTTATTTAACCCTATCTGGCCCGGGGGGGGGGGGCAAAAATAGCCCCCCCCTCGACAAAGTTCGCGACCATTCCGCCGCGCGAAATTTTTTGACCGCGTCACTCGCTGACTTTTTACTTTCAAGTGTTGCGCATCTTTTGAGACCAAATTCGCGACGTCCGGGTACGCGGTTCCGGAGTTACGCAACTTTTCGTACTTGCATGTGTCACCAAAAATCGCTCAAAAACATGAAATCGTGTGTTATTTCAATGTAAACTGTGTTTTCAGCCCAAATTCATAAATGTATGATTATTTTTACATTTACTGATTGAAATTAACTAATTTTATGCTATTTATGATCGCAAAAGTGTCCCCGAGAAATTTCATCGAAAAAACATAAAAACAAAAGGTCGAAAAAACAAAGAAATACATAAGAAATTCATGAAACAATAAAATATATAAGAAATTAATTCTGATTCAGCATTTTTTTTGACAGATAATTGTTAGAAAATGTCAAAAAGAATATTATCACCAAAAATTAGCTTTCTGTGAGCTGTTTAAAGGGAGTTATTGGCAAAAATATGATTTTATACATAAATATGCATAATTAATTACTTAAAAATAGAAGATAATCATTTTTCAAAAATCTAACTATACAGCCTTGGAGATTACGTCCGGCTCTATGCACTTGCAAATTTTCGCGGCGATCGCGCGATCTGCGGCCGAGATCCGATCGGGGGGGCCAAATTAGCCCCCCCCCCCCCGGGCTATGCAATTTCAAAAAAGCCCGGGCTGATTAGGGTTAAGGGATCAGGCTCTTGACTAAGAGTAAGAGTAATTAACCCCTTGGGGACAGTGGGCTTGGACAGAAGCCCAGTACATCTCACACTCAGAAAGGCTCTGACTTTCACAGAAGCCGAGAAATGTGCTAACCTTTAATTTAAACTAAGATTATATTGCCTACTAATGCCTTTGACCTACTAAGTACAAATTTTAACCAGTAAAAATGTTGTTTAACCCGTTGGAGACTAAATACCAGTTAACTCGTGTTGGCGTCTATGGAAAATACGTGTTATAGCGAAATCAAATCGTCTCCAAAGGGTTAATTGTCTCTGGTTGTGTCAGCCTATTGTCCCCAAGGGTTACAGAAAATGATCAAATAGATAATGTGAACTTTCTTTTCCTGTCCAATTATTTTTTTCTCAGCTCTTCACAGTGCGTTGAACCCATGCAGCAGAGTGTGACCCCTCCCGCCGTCAATCAGTCCCCCTCCCCGACCTCCACAACTGCCCCCCGATCCCCCTCGTCTTCCAAGCACCGCTACACCAAACCGCCCCCCATCAACATCACCGATAAGCCTGGTCTGACTGCGGAGGAGGACAGGGGTAAGACTGGAGGAGGGGGAGGAGGAGGGGGAGGGGAGATAGGGGAGATAGCACCCCCCAAACCAGGTCACATCACCGATGCTGAACTGGACATCCTGCAGAGCTGCCTCAAGAGATGGAGGACAGAGGTCATCGGAGAGGTCAGAGGTCAGTGAGTCATGTCATTTATGTACATGTAGCATAGTTTTTGTTGAGCCACCGATGAAGAGCGGGACTAAGGGATCTTTCATGACATTCATCTGTCTATCATCCATCTGTGATAACTTGAATAATTTTGTGATCATTTGCCCACTTGTAACCAAACTTGGGATCTTGATGCCTTACAGGGACCTGTAGTTTTTTTTTTTTTTTTTTATGGGGGGGGGGGTTCAGATGTCATGTATGTAGGTCAAAGGTCAAATATGGTTCTTCCGCGATACGGAAAACAGAGAAAAATCGCAGAAATGGGAAGTGTAACACGGAAAATGGAAATCATGAAATGCTGAAGTAATAACTTTAAAATTGGTAGTAAATTACAACATAAACAAATATTAAAATGTCTAAAATCATTCTTTAGCTAAAAAGAATACCATTACCAATTACCGTTAAAGTAACTTTAATGACCCTAGCAAACCCCTTTGCAGGCCCTGCTGCCAGCCGTCTTTCTTACTACCATGACCACGGCTGCTTCATTTCACTGAGGCTGAGTTGTAGTCATGCAAGTATTATGTAGTATGTGGTGTTTTATATGTGATTTTGAGTAACGCGGAAAATGGAAAATTTGAAAAACAGAATTTTGATTTTGTAAAACAGAAAAATGGAGGCCTTACTGTATACACCATGTATTTCACGTCCATATATTTTTGCGATTTTGCTTCAAGACGGGGAATTTGTGAGAGTATATTTTTTTTTCGATTCTATTGTGTTTGCATTCACTTTCTACAGAAATGTCAGGAATTGAAAATGTTTGTGTTACCAAGTCGCCAAATTCATAAAAATATTTAACTACCGCAAACTATTCAGTGTATACGTATAATATACCTCAAATGATTGCGTGAAAATAGGGCAAGACACATTATAGCTATCACCTTGTTTTCTGTATAAAGCCAATGTATAGTATTGGTTAATCAGACAAATTTTCCATCATTTTTCGCAAAGTGTTGTTGCCGCATACATCAGAAAATAATATTAAACCTACTCAAAATTAACTGGAATGACGTGTTGTGATTGTTTTATAGTCAACAGGCAGATAAAAATGCCAGATATTTTTATTTCCTATAGCAAACAATTGTTTGCTATGTTTATTTCCTATAGCAAACAATTGGAAAAAAGCAAATTTTTGGCCATTTACCAATACCATACACTGCCCATATCTGTCTGTGTAGATATCTATCATAGGTTGCAGAAGACACCTATAGGTTTTAATGGTGTTGCCTCATTGATCCATCTTTTAAAGGGTCATAGGTCATCATGAATAAAATGATAAACATTTTAAAAAGTATTGTGAATGCAATAACTTGTTATTCAGTGGATTTCATTCAAATTTGGTATGGAGGTGTATGGTTGGCCATTCTAGGTTTGTATAGTTTTTGCTGGTGTCTGGGGATACACTTGCAATGCAAGGCAACAAACATTTCCAATTTGTTCAGCTTTAAAGAGAAATGACAACATTGGAAGTAGTCCTCAATTTATGACACAGTATTCAGTTTAAAGGTTAGTGACATGATTGGGAACACTTGAAAATGCCTCAAGAACCAAATGAGTTGAAATATATACCAATTATACACTAGCAGGAGTGGATCTCCCACCTGGGAGGAGTATGTTAATTTTTTCCGGGGACGATAAAAATAAGCCCCATAGAGAGCCACACAGCAGGTTTCCGTGCTACGAGTGATAATGACATTGTTTCTTTTAGAATGAGTCAATGTTTGACTACAAGATTTTCACAGGAGAATCCTTGCATAGTTTACTTGATTCTAGAGTAGTTTCAGCCCAATATGAGGACTACCCCCAATCATGTCATTTACCTTTAAAGTTTCAGCTGTGAAAGTTTCATAGTCATGACATTTCCTCTTTGTTGTACAATTATTGTCAGAAAATGCAGTGATGGTTAAATTTGTTGTGTAGCTTTTTATGGGATGGTTCCTGAGACATTTTTGACTTCTCTCTTTAATCCACTCCGTATTTTGTGCTTGTTAAAATTGATCTTCCCTCAAACTGCACATGTACGTGCCTAACTTTTTTTGCAATCTTTCTCCAATCAGAATTACAAGACAGCATAGCACGGGTAGATGAGAAGATGAACACAGCCTACGAGGAGGATGAGCTCAAATACGTGAGTCTGGATTACTGTGCTTGTACATTTCTAAACCAGTCTGTAGTTACTAGGGACTCAGTCATTTAAAGCCCAAGTTTAGTTTTGGGGATTTTTTGTTATTTGAAAGCTTTATGCCCCAAAGTCATAACCCTGCAATAATAGATTCTGAAT
>JZLH01S0177629.1:114735-130329 GCA_001188425.1 Eucidaris tribuloides | reverse complement strand
TATTTGATACTTTGATCATCAATGAAGGGCAAATTTTGATATCTTAAACTGCAAAACTGCAAAAATATGGTGCTTTTTGTTTTGGTAATGGATATTAGCTATCTTCATTTGTCACCAAGCATCACACAATAACATAGGGAATAGGGTTCTAGTACTACTCCCCCTGAGGAAAACTCCCCCTTGAACAAATCAAACTTTTAAAATTGAAATCAATTTTAAACTCTATTGGGGAAATTATGCTCCAGGGGAGTTGTTGTAGAACCGTATTCCCTACCTGGTAGTTTGGAATAATGTCAGTAATTCGGCTCATTCTTCTTACTCATCTCCCCATCAGACGAAAACACATACGATGAGGGCGTCATCAACATCGACGCCCTCGCCGACGACTTGCGGCAGCTGATCGTCGACGACAACCAGCGCTTCGAGGACGAGATCCGACAGTGGGACGAACAACTTCAGCAGAAACGGCAGCAACAACTCCAACAACAGTTGCAGCAACAACTACAGCAACAGCAACAGCGGGGGGAGAGGGGGCAAGCTGATGGGGGGCAAAGGGAGAGGGTCGCAAGCAGGGGGGCTGGTGGGGACATGGAGGCTGACGTGATCGCCTTGGACGACGTACCCATGGGGGAGGAGGGGCCTGCTAGGGCGTCACCACGGAGGGTCGCAGCGTCAGCTCAGGTTGGCATGGAAACTGAATGTAAGTTGTATCAGTATTAGTGGTGGTTGTGGTTTTAAGTACACTTTCATACATACATGGTGATTATGATGATGATGATGATGATGAGAAGAAGAAGAAGAAAAAGAAGAACAGTAATAATAACAAAACTACTACATGTACTTCTACTACTACTACTACTACTACTACTACTACTACTACTACTACTAATTTTGATGATAACGATGGTGGGAGGTTATAAGTGCGCTCACATAATGATGATAATAATAAGAATGATTAGTAATGATGATAATAATGATGATAATAATGATAATGGTAATGATAATGATAATGATAATGATAATGATAATGATAATGATAATGATAATGATAATGATAATGATAATGTTAATGATAATGATAATGACAATGATAATGATAATAAGAATGATTAGTAATGATAATAATAATGATGATGATAATGATAATAATGATAATGATAATGATAATGATAATGATAATGACAATGATAATAATAATAATTTAGATTCAAAGTGTATCGTCATGCATGATAATATAATAAGGCTAAGCCAATTTGTATTATGGCACATGATTTCCTGTAAAATATTCAGTTTACAAGAAAATGTTTTGTAGCAAACTTTCAAGATTTTCCTGCTTCTTTGCAATGTGTCAGAATACTTTGAACATCATACAATAAGAATGAAATCAATGTATGAGGAAATCCATATGTACAACACATAACATACTCAAAAACATTGTAGTTGGTATAATTACAACTGTTGTACTGAAAATTGGAAGTAATGATAGTCATGCAAGAATTGCATTCAATTGTTCAATGTAAAATAGATGTTAATGAGTGTTGCACACTGTTCAGTCAGATCGATCTTTGCAGGTTATAGTAGTCAACCTGAGTCAGCATTGTGGTTATGATAAAAAAACAGAACTCACACCCAAGACTTTCAATTATAAGGCAAGTAGATTAGAGAATTATTTCAATAGTAACGACACTGAGGACAGAGTTTTTTGCTTGGAACAGTGGCGGAATGCTCTGGAGAATGATCTTAGTTCTACCGTGGCAGAACGTTAGAGGTATTATCAGGTCAAAGCTGATGGATAATGACTTAATTCCTGGTGTGGCGAATTAATGAAAAAACTCGGAGGGACCCCTGAGATTTTTTTACTATATTTTGCTTTATAGCATTCAAAGGGTTAATAAGGTGTTAGGTTATCTGAATTATACCTCATCAGAAAGAGCAGAGTCTGCTCTTTCTGATGAAGTATAAACTCATATGACCTCATTAACCCGTTAAATGCTGTAATGTGAAATATAGTCAAAAATCTTCCGGGTACCCCCCCCCCCCCGACCGATTTTTCATTAATTAATAAAAAAAAAACGAAGACATTCATAATCTGTTATTGGTGTGATATGACCTTTGGGCATAAAGCTTTCAAATAAAAAAATCCCCAAAACTAAACTTGGCTTCAATCTTTCATTGTGACCTAAAATTGTTTATGATCATCACTTTTTCACTCGTCTCTCTATCTTTTTCTTCTCCCACCTGTCAGCTCCTGAACACACGCCTCCTGCCGTAGTACGACCCAAGAGCCCTAAGAGCCCCAAGACCCCCAAGAGTCCCCTGTCACACGCCCCGTTCTTTGGGGAAGGAGGGCCTGAGGCTGCTGTAGAAAAGGTAATGCTACCAGTACCACACTAACTAAATGTTTGTGTATGAGCATCATGTCATTTCTTTTGATAATTATACCCCCGCCAAACGAAGTTTGAAGGGGGTATATAGGAATCAGCGTACAGTTGGGCGGGTGGGTGGTCCGTCAGTCCGTTCATCCCTTGCAAATCTTGCGAATTGAACTACTTCCTCAGTTTTTGACAAATTTTCATAAAATTTGGCACACACATTGGTCGTGGGGTGATTATGATGAAAATAGCTTGGGCTAATTAGGGTTAATGAAAGTCGAGTAATCTCAGTGCTGTCTGCGTAGCCTCAGTGCCAACTTGATAAGTTTATGAATGTGATATGAATATTTAAATCAAATCTCATTTAAATATTCATAAGATAATAAATATTTATTACTATGCTGTAGCACCCAGTGTTTGGATTAGTTGATATTTGATATTTTTAGTTAGATATACATATGCATATTAATGCAGCCAAAAGATGGCTGCCCACATATATATGGATGGGTGAAACCCCAATTATGGGTCCAGGCCCAGTATTTATTGGAGTGTTTCTGTACTCCCCTCTCCCTACCTTCCTCGTTATTTAACATTGTGGAAACTCATAAAATTGTTAAACGTTGATGTCTCAGCTCTATGATAGTGTTTGACTGTACAAATAACACCCTACAACACAAAAGTTTAGACCATTAAAGGTTAATGGCATTACTGGGGGTAATCCTCGATTAAACTATTCTAGAATCAAGTAAACTATGCAAGGATTCTTCTGTGAAAATTTTGTAGTCAAAAGTTGACTCATTTTAAAATAACGTCCATCCATATGCCTTGCCACAGACAAATCTGTTTTGTAGCTTTCTATGGGACTTAATTCTCTCAAGCCTCAAGAAAATTAAATTGCTGATATATTCACGCTTGATTCTCCTGAAGTAAACAAACTGTCACTGTCCTGTCACTAGCAAAATATATGCATATAAATATGAAGACATCAATTACGGTCTGGGGAACAAAAATTCTACAACACAGCAGTCTATGGGGGAAACAATGGAATAGTCGTTCATTGATTTTCAATTTTTTAAAGCAGTAAATTATTGTTTTAAATTGCAATTTTTCAGGGCTTCATCTTAAGATCTTATCAGAGACACTAGTAGCATGGAAGATACAGCTGAGATTTTCTAAGTGGAAACATTGTTAACTGAAGCTTTTAAAATACAGTTGATATCTTGCTTGATTTGTTGTTTGTCAGATGTTTATAGATGATCTAAATCGCAGTCAAGAGCTGGCCGCGTCCGAGGACCCATCATACACCGACTTACGGCTGGAAGGGCTGGCCGTCTACATGTGCCGAAATAATGCAGATAGCGCCCTCATACAGCACAGCATCATGGTAGAACTGAAAGAAAGGGGATTGGCCACAGATGATCTTAGGTTAGTCTGAACCCCCCTCCAGCCCCCACCCTCCCCCCTCCCCCTCCCCCCTTCCCCCCCCCCATGAATTCTCAAAACAGTTTCAGAATAAGGAATTTTCAGGACATTGATAGATCATATAGGTGTATCTAAAAAGAACAGAATTGCAAAGAATTTCATTTTTTACCATTTACCAAAACTATACTTGGGCTTTAAATGTGAGAGATTTGTTTCTTCAAAGGTGCTTGTTCACCTTTGATTTCAAAATGTAGTATTTTGCTACTAATTTTTGTCTCCAGGTTTGTGTTTGAGATATTTCTAGGATATCTGTAAGACGAAGATTTAACTTGAGGGTTTCCTTTAACCCTAAAGGACTGGGGGGGGGCATGATGGCCCCCCACCCCTTTGACGTTTCGCACAATTATTTTGAAAAGCACAACGGTAATACCACGCAATTCTATGACTTTTTTCTCTGAAGTCTTGCGCAACTTTTAAGACCAAATTCGAGACAAACAGGTACAGCATTGCAAAGCCCCGTGACTTTTCGTGGGACAATGTCATGCCAAAAATGACCGAAAAATGGCTCGTTTATGTGATTTGTGTACAAAGTCAATGGAATTTGTCTGATATCTTGAAATTCATAAAAAGGTCATTTATAATTGACCTTCATGATTAATTTTCAGCTAATTTTGGTTTTTAAATGGTCTGCAATAAATTATATGGAAAAAAAAATAAAAAACAAAAGTTACAAAAACAAAAAAATACATAAGAAATTCAAAAAAACAAAGAAATACATAAGGAAAAAAAACTGACTTTTGCAATTTTAAATGATGAAAACTAATTAAGAAGGTCGCAAAGATCACTTCTGAAATTGAGTGTTTTATATGCAAATCATGTTTTTTTCATGCATAAATTTGCATAACTAATTCATATTAATTAGAGATTGATTTTTTTCCCAAAAATTACGACACAGACTTAGAGTTTATGTTGAAAAAAATCTGCATACCAAATTTCAGCATGGTCATGCGCTCCATGGCCGAGATCAGAAGGGGGGGCCATCATGCTTCCCCCCCCCCAAGTCCTCAACACCTCCGAAATAGCCCAGTCCTTTTAGGGTTAAAGGCACTATTTTGCATCGTGGAACTTAAATATGAATAGTGTCAAACTGTGATATCTCAGCTATATAATAGTGCTAGAATGGACAAATAAACATCCTAACATACAAAACTCCTGGGGGGGGGGGAGGCACTCGACTTACAAAGTGATACCTATGTGCCGCACCAAAATCGAAAATCGGGGGCTCTGGAACGGGCTTGAGCGAAAAATGGGGGTCTCTGGAACTGGAGCTAAGGCTTCAGAAAACCTCAAAATGCTATGCTCTGGAACTGCACCGCGGCGAAGTTCCGGCACGCCGTTGGCGCACTGTGCTGAAATGGCACGGCCGAGCGAAAAATCAGAAACGGAACGGCAAATTTGGGGGTCTCTGGAACTGGAAAAATCAAAATTTTTCTGTGAAATTGAGATGCTCTGGAATGGAAATTTGGGCTGAAAATGGGGGTCTCAACCGCAGCACATACGTATTACACAATTATACTAAGTGCCCCCCCCCCCACAAAACTTTGGAAGTAATTCTACCAATGGCAAGGTATGTATAGATAAACATCACATGTGACTTATGTATGCGATGAGCACGGCAGTCTCCGGGGGATATGGACATGACAAAACTAGGTACTCGTAAATTTAACTTTTTTTTAAGCACAATTTTTTTAGGACTTCATTTTTAGACCTTATCAAAGACACTTAGAACATGGAGAATTATGTAGCTCAGACTGTTTAAAGTGAAAGGCTAACAATGTGGAGCTTCAATTTTAAAAATTGTCAAACTTTGATATCTGAGCTACATAGTAGTGTTCAAATGGACAAATAAACACCCTAGAATACAAAAGTTTGGAAAGTTACACTGCCAATGGCAAGTTATACATGAATAAACAATAAAACTTGGCGCGAGTTTTATTAACCTAGGTGTACACACAGTAAGTCTATGGGAGGAAATGGGCAAGTGAATCTGGTCAACTTACGATTTTCACTTTTTTTAAGCACTAGATAATCATTTTGAAATACAATTTTTTCAGTGCTTCATTGTTAGACCTCATCAAAGACACTGGTAGCATGGGGAATCATGCGGCTCAGATTTTTTTAACTGTGGTAAATGTTAGCCAATACCTTTAAAGGTGGGGAATCTCATTTGCAACCCTCCCATAACACAGCAAAACATTATTCATGCCCGTAGGGTAATTAAACAGTACTTGCCTGTGAAATCTGAAGATCAAAAATTGCCTAGATTTTTAAAAAAATGTAAAAAAAAAACAATAGTTGTGTAGTGTATGTTCTATGCACACTGTCCCAAATCTCACTATATTTCATGGACCTACAGTATATGTCCATGGGTATATCAGGCTGATTACAATACTTACGTAATATCAGTAATACCAGATGGTTGTGCTGGAATGCATCAGACACGGTAAAAGAATGCAAGGTCATCTGTGTGTACAGTACAAGTGTATTACACCATGGAGGGAAAAGAGACCTACATGCGCTGTCTAAAAATCGACAAGTTCCACTTGTAAAATATGTAGAACTGTAGACCAAAAATCAAATCGAAGTCAAACATTTACCATAATTCCACTAAAACTGCGTTTCTAGCTCCTACACTTTCCTAAAGGTTCTTAAATGAGATTTTCTTTTATGTGCTAGTGCTTTTGCACAATGTTGAATTTTAGGCATGCAAAAGAGATACCCTGCCTTTAAACTGTGGTCATTGTTAACCCTTTGGCCACTGAAGACTCTGTAGATAATGGCTTATGGTTCCCTGGAAGGTACAGCAATATTGCCTTCAACGGTGCACAAAAGACAGGCGTACAATGTATACTAGAGCGCAATTTACGGACAGGCAGTTTCGGGCGGTTTAGGGAGTAATAAGACGGGCAATTTTGGGCATTTCAGTGAACTACAGTTGTACAATGGATACTAAAGCACATTTTACGGACAGGCGGTTTCGGGCGGTCTAGGTACTAATAAGAGGGGCGGTTTCGGGCGGTTCAGGTGCTAAAGGGTTGAATTCTGCCTTTACCTACCACTTACAGGGCCCAGGCAATAGGCAAGATTGCCCAACGCAAGGTGGAGAGTGATCCGTCATTCCGGGGGGCGCAGATGGAACTTCGACGGTGGCAGGATGACTACCACACATTCCGTCGTACCGTGGCCTTCTTCGTCCAGGGAATCAACCTCCATCTCAAACAAGGCCTGTAAGTCTCAAGTTTGTGTCGTCGTTTGATTCGGATTGTTACTTAGGGGTGGGAGCCAAGCCAGGTTAAACGCCTGGAACCCTGCCGGACTGTTGATTTTTGCCTCATCTGAGTTTCAGACTTCCCCTGCAAAGTAGGGGCCGTCTGCGGAGCGGACAGTCTGAATGAATACGGTTTGGAGGCTTTTAACTTATCTTTTGTTTTTTTGATAAAATTTCCTGAAAGATCCAGTAAAGTACATTAACTGATATTGCTTTGTATGTTTATTTTTTCTGAATCTCTTTAACACAGTAACAAATTAAGAACTGAGCCAGGGTAAAGATCTCATTACAGTGATCTGATAAGGGCATGGGAACCACTTACATAGACAAAGTGCTTATTTATATTGCATGTTCTGGACTGAAGGTGTCAATCACTTATTAGGTCCATGTTAGTTCAAACACTAGTACTGTCTGGTCTTGCAAGATAAGCAATCAGCCCAAGTGGCTGTATGCCTAGGGATCAGCTAATCATATTAATCAATACCACCTGACTGATAAGAACTCATAAATCTTCCCTGGGATGGTTATTTTTGTGGATTTTTTAATATAACTGGAAATGTGCCACTTCAGCCAGACTATTATAATAGAGACAGTTTTGGCTGTTGATTCCAGAATAATGGTCTGGCAGTCAGACTAATTTTTGTCGTGCTTGGGCCAGTACTGGGTTAGAAACCCAAATCGCAAAACCCAGTAATACAAGCTCGGTAAGAAGTTACTAATCAAAATGTTATCCTAGCCATTTACATCACAAATTCCAAACCAGGTTTTGCTTCCGGAGCCCACTATTTACAACTCTTGTGGATCACTGCAATAACACTCCTATTTTTAACACATTGTGAAAGCGTGTAAACATAGCTGGCCAGCATGGCACGCATTTCCTGAAATATATCTTTTTTAATACTGTTATCAACGTGTGTGACGTTATGGACATGTAAATCATCCTTTTAAGGAATACCATCACCAGGAGTTTGACTGACATGTAAGTGTGCTGTGATTATCCTGCATTTTGTGCGCACGGCCGACCGTCGAAAGGTTTTGGTGACTGAAGATCATACCGTTATTACCTTATTGATGATTTGCCAATAAAGAGTGCACGCATGGAGTCTACATGGTGGAACTGGGCTTTTGGTAGTGTTAGGAGAACACAGTAACAACAGCATAAAGACCTTAACCGAGTGCGAGAGTTACTGAAAAACATAATATCTTCAGCAAATGTGTCTGATCGACCGTGAGAGTGGTGATGTGACTAAATGGACTGTCAAGCGCAGGCTACTGGGAGGGCGGAGGGAAGGAACTAGCGGCGCCTACTAATCTGTCTCCTTATGTGTAGTCTGTCTATTGAAGCTATCAAAACTCCTTTCTTTCGAAAAGAACTAGGTATGTGCATTCGAATAATCGCAATTCATGTGATGAACCGGCCATGAGACGAGAATCACAATCGTGGTGGGCCGTGCGCTTATTTCCACGTTTCGTCTCAGAACCGGATCGTATTGACCATGCGAGTCCTGGTATGCACGGGAAAGTGAGATCCAAGACCGGTGCGAGTTCCAGACTAGCACGCGCCGGACGGGACTTGGCGGCAGTAAGGCCAGAGGAACGCACTTAGAGAGAACTTTCATTAGTAGAGGAATCCATTGGCAGGGACGCAGTGTTAGGCGAGACAACAGGTACGAGTCAGTGATCAAATTGGAAGAGAGCCCAGAGGGGTGGTGAGAAGCGGGGTCTGCGACAGAACGGATGGAAGAGGGGGGATAAGCGGTGCGCAATTTTGGAAATTGAAAGAACACAGCAATACAAAAGAAAAGACAGGTAGATCGTATGCCATTAAGAAGCAGAATCAGCGAGTGAGAATATTTAAGCATTCAGAACAAAATCAACAACAAGAGCTGAAGCCGCGAGAATCTACCGAGCCGTCTGGGGCGGAGGACGGTTGAGGACCTCGGAGAAGCAAATTGCGTGAGACGCGAGGCGGGTTAGCGGCAACAGTCCCGCGTGCAGGTGCGTTTGGGTGTATAACGAGGAAAGCGATGTGATAAAACACTGACCTCCCATGGAGGAGCGAATAAAAAGGATCGCCAGATAAAGAGTCGTGTAATATAGGTGCAACCTGAAGCCTGAAGACATTGGAAGATCATCAGGCATCGAGTTGGCCGCGGAGAGGAAAACCGTGACGGTGGTGGCGCCCGAAGCGCGCGAGCCATCGATAATAAGTTCAGATCGTATCGCAAAGACAGAATCATCACCAATCGTCGGAAAGACCGAGCGCGAGGACGCTTCACAAACAGTACTGCTGTCTGACACCAAAAAAGCCACGAAAAAGTAGAGCTGCTTTGGAGCAAAGATGGAGCCGAATTTTTCTGCCCTTGTAATGAGGCAGTGACTGGCAGTAAGAAAAGACTCATCCATGTCAACAGTGATGCACTTACGGAAACTATAGACTAATGAGGAACTTACCCAGAAAAAACGCCTGGTGGACTCGTGTGTTCTTCTGTTGAAATTTTTAGATATCACGAGTTTCATATGTTTTGTAAATAATTTTTGTATATATTGTAGATTGTGAGTGAAGTGGTGTGAGAGCGAGTGCGAGCGTGTTGATGGCGAATCTTGAGCGACTCAAGTAAATAAATTTCATTTCAACGATTGCATTATAACATGTATTGTTTAATTGTAATATGAATAGAACGAGTTTCTCCATCGTTATTCTCGATTGTTGTGAAATTTGTGTAATACTCGTCCGGGCAGAATACTGACCGCTGATATAAATCTATTTGATTCATGCCACTCATGTAAATGCTTTACCGCCTAATATTTCAATGCTCAATTTGTTAGCCCAACTGGTCTAACTCAGTGATTCATTTTAAATCCCCGAGTCTCCAGAAAATTCAAATGATATCACTGACCTTTATTTTACGCTTGAATAAGTCATTCTCTGTAAGTAGCTTATCGTCAGAAACTTGATTTCAGATACCGCCCGGGCCCTGTTATACGCCTTTTAAAATACCGCCGTTATAATTTGTTAATTCAAATAGATTGTCCGGACGTGGGAGTGGCGGCCTTATTATTAATTCACACAAATGATCAAATATAATTAAGATACTGTATTATTCAAAGCAGAGGTGGAAAGTCGTACTTGTGATGTCTTAATTCGCTTGATTTCACTTGGATAATAATGTAATAAATTTACTGTGGTGTTGTGTATAAAAGACCAAATTGTGATTCCGAAATATTTTTGACTTTTATAATCAAATTACTTGCTTTAATATCCAAAAAACAAAGAAAATTATTTATTCTTGGAGATTTGTAATATCAATTATCAGAGAAAAATTCATCAGAGCAAGGTTGGAGTGAGTAGAGTGAGATGCGATATTTGGTTATTTCTTTGATTAAAAAACCCCCACTTAGATAACTATGACAAGTTCTACATTGATTGATACATATTTTACCAAAAGGTCCTGGATGCCTCATTTTGACTGTGATGTTATTTGAGAGGGGGCTGATATAACCGACCATCTACCTGTATTTGCTACTTACACATATTCAAGATTATCAAAAAAAGCGGAAACTTACCTGTTAATGTGAAGTCGTAATATTTCTGAATGACATGTATTAACAATTTAAAGGTGACTCTCAAAATTTCGATTGGTCTCGCTGTGTATGCTACTAGAATAATGTAAATAATGCTTTATAATTTATTTCTATATATTATATTCTTTGCTAACCAAACTATCTTATAAGAAAATACAGTTACACTTGTGTTGTTTGTTTTCAATAGATTCGGAAACCCTGGAAACCCCAACGGAGCGTTTTAGATATATACGAGAAGAAAAATGAAGAATTGGTACAAACGATATTTAAAATGTAAAAACCCCATTAACGATCGAAAGAAAGATAAAGTATGGTGAACAAAGTAATAATTTGTTATCGTTCATGCGAAGAAAATGTAATTATTGTAAGCAATCACTGAAGCCAAAAATGTATATCAAACGCACATGGTCAACCTAATAAATGCAAATGTTAATAAATCAGTAAGATAATCCCCTAATCATTTGTGTATGTGATAGAAAAGAAATAGATTGATCCTCAAATTATTGCAAAAACTTTAAGTTCTTATTTTCATAAACTGTCAGTACCGGCCTTACAATCATTGCCCAATCATAAGTACCGAATCTAAATTTAATAGTTAATCTTGTTGATAATTTTTCTCACTCTATTTTCTTTAATTCAATAAATGAAAGTGAGTTAATTGATAATTTGCATCTTTGACATAATTAGCTTCTCTTATGATTCAATGATTGGGCCTAAATGTTTCATTTTTAAAAAAGGATTATTCATCAAATTGCCAGTTCTTGTACAAATTTTAATAAGTCTTATAGAACCGGGCCTTGTACACAGAAAATTAAAAAATTGCTAAAATCGTCCTGTTTTTAAAGAAAGGTGATTCTCACTTAATGAAGAACTTTCGTCCAAATTCGCATTTACGCATGTTAGTGCTACGGGGAAGTTACTTGAAAAATGTATAGTTCGATCGCGTTTTATAACTTTATTTCTTTGTAAATTTAACATTCTAGTGTAATAGTCAATATGGTTTAGGCGTAATCACTCTACAAGCTCCATGCAATTAATTGACGCTTCAAAATAAGAATGTTTACTGCATCACTGAAATAATTTTGGAATCAGGGATATTTCAATGGAACCTGTCTAAAAGGCATTTGATATTGTAAATCAGATATATTACTTGTATAGAATTAAATTATTAATGGTATTCCGTGGAAGCTCCTTAAAATGGTTTTGTAGTTACCGTTAATGATCGTATCCCAATATAGCATATTTTGCTAATTGTATCATTCAATCTCAATTTTTCCCCAATTTCAAGGGTCACCCCAATGGTCTATTTATTAGGCCCCCTGGTTATTTTTAAATATATATTAATGATTATAACTATTTTTTATAATTTCTGTTCTGACAAATTGATTTTTGTATTATATGCTGAATTGACATAACATTGTTTTTATATTATCGCCAATCAGCATTCAATAATGTCAATAGAAAATATATTGAACTGAATAAATAATAAGTACTTCCTGGTTTAACTTATAGACTTCTAGTTAATTTTGGAATGACATCTATTTTGTCGCGCATTTTCAGTAAAGAATAGTCTGTATCTAATACATTCAAGATATTTGTATATTTAACCATTGGATTCAACTTCCTTTACAAAATAATCAGATAAGTGCTATATTCCTTGGTGTATATACATTTAGACAAATATTTTAATCTCTGGAGTGTACATACTGAATATTTATAATTAATTAAACGTTTCAAAAGTGTATTGGCATTTTGTATAAGCTGAAGCATCATTTACCTCTTTTTTTTGGCATTAAAAATATTTATATTACTTTCTATTTGATTGATTAATCTCATTTAATCATATGTGTTGTTTGTATTGGGGAACTCCTCTCATATTCCATATATATAGATTTTATTATCTAACAGTTACAGAAAAAAGCAGTCCGAGTTTGTGCAGGAAGTCATTATTTAGTCTCATTCATTCCCCGTTATTTTAAAAGTGTTGAACCTGCACTTGAAGTTTTTATGATGTAATTTTTGTACTCATATTTCTATACTTGATTTTTATTACTTTCATTAATACTTCTACCTTAAATATTTCAGAAGATGTTCTGCTTAACATAACATTCATACATATCAGTACCCGAAATTGCAATCCTTTTTCACATGTTTAAAGGTTAATATCGCAGTACTTTTGCAAAAAATCCTTCCGTTTTAATCTCCCTATTATGTTTGGAATTCCATTACCTAAGTACATGTGTTATTCGTATATCATTTCTAATTTAATAAATTATTCAATAAAAGAACTCAAAATCTCTATTTCATTTCTAAAAATATTGATTTAGTCTTATATATTTGCTGATCTTCTTAAGTGTGATACTTATGTTAATTTATGTTTATTATTGCTTTTTTGTGAATCTTATTATTTATATAAGTTGGCCTGAATTATTATGTAATGTATACTATATTGTTCTGAGAATTTGTTTTACAAAGGCCCTTGTCCTTTAGTTTGAAAAGTTTCTCTTTCATTTCACTCTAATTTGTTCCAACTTTTTCATATTGGCTTGAGGATTGTTTAAAGATGATATTATTATTGTGTGCAGATGTATGTATGTATGTATGTATTATGTATTTTTATTCGATTATGAAATGAATAATAACCAATCTGAATCTTGAAATCTTGAATCTTGAATTTTCCACATTAATTTGTTATTAGTTAGAGGAGAATTTTCCACAAACATTAACGTGGATTCAGTGAGTCTAGAAGATGTTTTGAACTCCAGTATTAAAAGGTTCAGCAAATTTGATTAAGCCATTTAAAGAAAATGATTTCAAAAATTTTGAAGAAATGAAGAAATCTATGTGGCAATTCTGCTTATGTCTATGACACAATACCAAAACAACACTCCATTTACTTTGTACATGAATTGTCTGAAATTTTTATTTTTTTATTTTTTTTGAAAAATGAAAATTTACTCATATTGTTTCTCAGGTATGTATGTATACCGGATGGCCCAGAAAAAGAATGGAACGGTACATTGTAGGGTTATTTGCCAAAATAATTTCTCTTCTTTATATAGTTCATCTGATAAACTGTCCTTTTTTGAGGTAAATGGCACCAAGATCATCTGCTTTTGGTTAGTTACTTTTCATTTTAGGGCCATTTTTTTTTACCAGTGTAAATTTGGTATTCGTGCGCCAGTTCACATGTAATTTCCATGGGACATCACCAATAGGATAGCGCATTGTTACGGCTTCACCACTAGAAAAGCTGAAATGAACTGCTTTGCAAAATTTCCTCTAAATTGAAAACTACTGAACAAAGAGTAATGATCTATGTATTTTATTGCTCAGAGAAAAACATGCTATCAGATGAAAGGGAATAAAATAGCAATTTAGTTTGGATGATATAAAAAAATATCACCATATTGAAAAATTAGTGTTCCCTTTTTTCTGGGCCACCCAGTATATTATGAGCATTCTTTCTTTGATCTTGCAACAAACATATCAAACTTAATGATTGAAAGGTTTGCAGAAAGAATTTAATTAATGCACAATAAATTTTGCTGTTCATCTCTGTATTATAAAATTAATGCTAAATAAGATCAAATGCTTGATCTGTTATTTTCTAATGACTCAGAAAGAGAGTGACCCAACAGGATTCGAACCTGAAACCTACTGATATCCGGTCAGCGGCACAACCACCAGGCTATGCTGGGTAACGGCAATGCCATGGTTTACTTGGTTACAAATACCCGAGAATCACTCCTTATGTCTGAGCTCATTAATATTGAATAATCCCCCAGTAGGAATGAATTGTATTAAAAAAAGAATTGTATTAGAAAGAAAATTTAAAAATATCAGATCAAGCATTTGATCTTATTTATCATTAATTTGATAATACAGAGATGAACAGCAAAATTTATTTCGCATATCAAAACTTCCTTTGTTTGCATGTGTCATTTACCTACAGGTATCAGGAAGCATTACCTTACTTCGTCCACGCCTGTAAACTGAATGCAACGTTTGACGAAGGAAACACCAACAAACATATGGATGCCAAACTCCTAGCCTATTACAGGAGAGATTGTGTCATGGTAAGTGTGTAAAAATACGAGTCAATTAGAAGGATCAGTAGCTGTTTAGCCCAGAAATGCAACCCACACCTCCTTGCAACCCAACCAACCAACCAACCAATTCCTCGCCCTTTTCCCCAGGTTTTCCATTATTACACATCAACAGCCTTTCTGCACAATATTCCTTTCACTTTTTCCCAACCCTTTTCCCAAATTCAGGTTTCATTACCCACATTTTTCTTATTCTACAACAGGCTTTCTGTACAATTGGCATATCTGCCAAACAGTACGGATTTTTCCGGGCAGTTCTGGTCTTATTACAGTTATTGGGCGATACGGTAAACAATAAAAAGGTTACGTAATAGAAAAATGAGATTAGAGCGAATAAGAAAAATATTTGAAACAGCTGAACCAAATATTTTCTTTATGAGACAAAATATGAATAAAACAAACCTCTTGTTCCGTCACTCACCAGAGAATGTAAACACGTCAATTCCATTACAATATGGGCATTGCCGTAAAATGACTATTATAGTAACCAAGGCATTTGGTTTAGTAATAGTAGTTTCATTTATTTTGGTCATTCATGTTCTATTCATTATAATATATGTTTTAGTTGTTGTAACTTTAATAAGAACAGAACTGCCCTGGAAAAATCTGTACTGGTTGGCAGGTATGAATTGGCCTTTTACTTCGCACTTTTTGCCAACCCTTTCCCCAAATTCAGGTTTCATGAAAATAGCACTGATAAAATTAAAACAGAATGCTCACTGAATCTGAATGTTACACAGCCCTTAACCCTATTTTAACTGGGCTATTTCAGACCAGG
>JZLH01S0177629.1:101835-113061 GCA_001188425.1 Eucidaris tribuloides | reverse complement strand
CAAACCTATAGCTTCAGTTAGGAGTGCTAACTGTTGATATAATCAGGTTGTTAGCTCCTACATAGTGGGCGCACAGGGCGGAGGCATACCCATTGACTGCGTGCAGTCGAACTTTTCTAGTTTAAGTAATTAATTATGCAAATTTATGTATAAAATATTTTGCCTATAACTCACTTTAAACAGCTCACAGAATGTTATTTTGGGTGATAATATTCTTTTTGACATTTCTAACAATTATCTATCAAAAAAATTGCTGAATCAGAATTAATTTCTTATGTATTTTATTGTTACATGAATTTCTTATGTATTTTTTTTGACCTTTTGTTTTTATTGTTTTTTTGATGAAATTTGTCGGGGAGACTTTTGCGATCATAAACAGCATAAAATTAGTTTATTTCAATCAGTAAAAGTAAAAATAATCGTACATTTATGAATTTGGGCTGAAAACACAATTTGCATTGAAATAACACACGATTTCATGTTTTTGAGCAATTTTTGGTGTGACATGCGAGTACGAAAAGTTGCGAAACTTCGGAACCGCATACCCGGACGTCGCAAATTTGGTCTCAAAAGATGCGCAAGACTTGAAAGTAAAAAGTCAGTGAGCGACGCGGTCAAAAAATGTCACGCGGTGGAATGGTCGTGAACTTTGTCGAGGGGGGGGGAGACTATTTTAGGGTTAAACTAATCTGACTGCCACACATGATTCCTGTTTCATCTTGTGAAAACTGAATACCTGCTGATCCAAGCTTACAAGGACGCAACTCACACCAGTGTAGGTGGACGATTGTCAAGCGGTGGTTGGGCTCTTCCAAATACAAAATTAATAGGTGAAAGCTGCATTCAGTGGCTGAAACCTAGACTACCAGTAGAATATACATCTTCAGTTACTGAATAATAAACAAATAATTTATGATTTTGTTCATGCATTGGGCACGAATGTAGCACAATGCACAAGATAATTAAGCCACTGGTCCAGACCTGCCAACTGTCCTGATTTTATCTGGATCGTCTAGATTTACAACTTTTATAATGGCCAAAAATCTGGACGTCCTGATTTCAGAAATTTCATGTGAGAAAAATAAATATGGGAAAAAAAATCACCACAGACCCTGTCAAGAGAATGAAGAAAAAATATCGCAAACTAAACCGAAAGAGGGCGCAATCATATTAGTCGCGTTACATTATTGACCTAACCCGGCTTATTTTTTTTTGCTGATAATCTACCATAGAAACTCGGACTGTGAGAGAGTCTTTTCCATGGTGACTAAGAACAAAAACAAGGAACGAGCAAGTATGACCATGGCCACACTTAGCTCAACTATGACACATAAACGGGCCATGCAAAACAGAGACACTAAATGCTACTCAGCTTCTTACAGTGAGAATGTGCTTAGGAATGCCAAGTCAGCCACGTACAATGCACTCCACCCTTTGGAATGTGTTTCAAGTTCCACAGAATAATATTACTAAATCTAAGGACAGTTGTCAGGTAGGCATATGTGTAGTGTAAACAATTAAAGGTTAGTGACATGATTGGGAACCCTTGAAAATGCCTCAAGAACCAAATGAGTTGAAATATATGTGGCCATGCGTCGTGAAGTGGGGCCTGTTTGCGTTTCATTGGCAAATTTTGAGTGTCGCGCAACATTCTGGACTTAAACCTGTATAACTTTTAAACTATACATGCAAACATAGTAAAAGTATATATTTTCTGAAAGGAAATAGTCTCATCTTTCCAATTATGGTTGCTAAATTGAAGTGGGGTTAGGTCTAAAGGAAATATGAATCAAAATATTCATAAAAGTGAGGTTAAAAAGTAGGGTCATTTTAAAGTGGCCTCACATCTACATCAAAGCACCTACCCCCCAAACAAGCACACTTTTGTAAAGTACAGATAATTTCAAATCCAATGAGACCAAACTCACAGGGATACCCCTAGTAGAACTATTTTTATGACTTTGGGAGCAACGGATATCAAAATTTGCATGAAAAATGTGTAATATTACATAAATTCACACAGAAAGCACACAGTCCACTTGGAGGCCTTATTATTGTATCTCTTAAAGTACAATGAAGTATCTTTAATGTAGAACTAATATCTATTCATAATAAGCAAAAAAATTGTATGGCAATACTTGCTAAAACATGTTATTCTGAGTTGTATGTTTGGCTTACCGTGTCCTACTTGATACAATATCCAAACTTGTGAAGAAATTAGTTAATTGAGTGTAGTTTCTTAATTTAGTTGCTACAGAAATAAATAGGGGTTTCATTTTAAAGAGTGTTGAATGAGCTTTCATTTGATATATAGAGTCAATGATATACTGATTTTTAAGATACAGAAAAGACCAAATAAACCTTGGATGTATGTTCTCCCATAGACTTAACACAGTACCGTGTCCCAATGCAATCTCTATGGCCAAAAGTTGCTCCACCCCCACCATTTTGTAGTTGATTGATCATAATTTTTTAAATTGAACTCTTATAAAATAAAACTTGGAATCACTTGAAAGAGTAATAAATAAGCTTCAGTTTGATATAAAGTTCAGTGATATTGGTGATTGGTAAGATGCAGAAAAAACAAAATGAAACTTGGCGGTAAAATCTCCCATAGACTTAACATGTAACCGTCTCCCAATCTCCGTCTCCCAATTTGCTCCACCCCCCACCATCGTGTACTTAATCACCCGTAATTTTATTAAGTGAACTCCGATGAAATAAAACTTGGTGTCATCTTAAAGCTTAATAAATTTGCTTCAAAATGAGTGGTAACTTGGAAGAATTGAATTACATTTAGGTACTCTAACCATTACAAACATGTCAAATTTCACTAAAACATGAAACGGCTCCACCCTAGAGCAGGCCCCAATTCACGACGCATGGCCATACCAAAGTATACACCAGCAGGAGTGGATCTCCCACCTGGGAGGATTTGTCTGTAATTTGTTTACTTAAAGACACTATATAACATCGTAAAAGTCCCGTTTAAAAAATTGTCAAACTTTGCTATCTGACATATCTGACAGTGTTTGAATACACAAATAAACACCCTAGAACACAAAAGTTCAGACAGTTATGCTGTCACTGGTGAAAAATGTACCGATAAAAGTTGGCACATGAATTATTCTCGGCCGATAGAAAAATCTGCGACACAGCAGTCTATGGGGAAAAAATGGAATGGTCTCACAATGATTTTTACCCTTTTAAAGCAATTAATGTTCATTTTGAACTGTAACTTTTTCAGGGCTTCATTTTTAGACCTTATCAAAGACACTACTAGCAGGGGGAATCATGTAGCTCACTTTTTTTTAAATGGAAACATTGTTATACAGTGCCTTTAAGGAGAATCAAGCATAAACATAGGAGTATCTTAATTTTATCCGGGGACGATAAAAATAAGCCCCCTAGAGAGCCACACCGCAGGTTTCCGTGCTACGAGTGATATTGACAGTGTTTATTTTAGAATGAGTCAACGTTTGACTACAAAATTTTCACAGGAGAATCCTTGCATAGTTACTTGATTCCAGAGTAGTTTCAGCCAAAGTTGAGGACTACCTCCAATCATGTCATTTACCTTTAAGGTCCTTTAATCTACTGAATTTACAAGTGCAAAATGTTGGGTAACGTTAAAATTAAGAGACTTGCTCTCCATCTACTTTCAAGAGTTGCAGTTGTATTACAAATAAATTATCAACTCTAGGAAGCATGATATAAATGTACAAGTCCACTTTCATAATACACTACAGTGTATTTCAAAAGATTTTGCAACCTTCAATACATTAATTTTAAGTATGAAAATTGTGTTTCCTTGGCATTTAAAGTTGCTAAATCCAGGAGCTTCAGGGGCTGCTGCCCCCTTGAACCCCCCCCCCCCCCGGATTTTACCATTTCCAAATGTTGGCAGGTATGCTGGTCTATTTAACAAGGCGCACAGCGCCGCATGGAACAGACCAGTGACAAATTTTATATATATAAAAAAAAAACAACAACAACTTTTCAACATAGGAATCTCAAATTTTGAGCAATACAATTTTGATGTACCTTTCTCTGGTTTGTACAATATTTGTGCAAAATATGTTTGTTGTGCAAATCAAAGATGCAGCCATTAATTCTATCAATGTTATCCAACATCTTTCTGCAGCAACTGAGTGAGCAGTGTGCCAATGTCTTTGACTGTGGGGATGAGCAGGAGGCCCTTCAGAGCCTGCAGGTCATGAGTGAACTAGTGGTGCCTTGTATCAGCTCCTTGTCCAACTCCAATGGGGAGGATGCGGCTGCCGTGGAGGAGATCAGGGGGAGGTGGTGCAGCTATCTGGGACACGATGTCAGTGGTAAGTCTTATATCGGGGACATAATGTCTATCTGGGATACAACGTCTATATCAGGGGCACAATGTCTGAATCTGGGACACGATGTCAGAATCTGGGACACGATGTCTGCATCTGGGGCACAATGTCTATATCAGGGACACAATGTCAGTGGTATGTCTGCATCTGGAACACAATGTCTATACCAGGGACACGATGTCAGTGGTATGTCTGTCACTGGGACACAATATCTGTATCTGGGACACAATGTATCTGAGACACGATTTCAGTGATAGGTCTGTATCTGGGACACAATGTCAGTGGTAAGCCTGTATTTGGGACGTAATGTCTATCTGGGATACGATGTCTGTATCAGGGACACAGTGTTTGTATCTGGGACATGATGTCTGTATCTGGGACACAATGTCTGTATCTGGGACACGATGTCTGTATCTGGGACACAATGTCTGTATCTGGGACACGATGTCTGTATCTGGGACACAGTGTCTGTATCTTGGACACCATGTCTGTATCTGTGACATGATGTCAGTGGTAAATCTATATGTGGGATGCAATGTCTGTAAAATATCTATCTGGGATATAATGTCAGTGGTAAGTCTGTATCTGGGACACGATGTATGTGTCTAGAACACAATGTATGTATCAGGGACATGCCGTCAGTGGCAAGTCTGTATGTGGGACACAATGTCAGTATCAGTGATGGCCTGTATCGAGGACACAATGTTTGTGGTACATAGGTCTGTATCAGGGACACAGTGTTTGTATCTGGGACATGATGTCTGTATCTGGGACACATCTGGGACACAATGTCTGTATCTGGGACACGATGTCTGTATCTGGGACACAGTGTCTGTATCTTGGACACCATGTCTGTATCTGTGACATGATGTCAGTGGTAAATCTATATGTGGGATGCAATGTCTGTAAAATATCTATCTGGGATATAAAGTCAGTGGTAAGTCTGTATCTGGGACACGATGTATGTGTCTAGAACACAATGTATGTATCAGGGACATGCCGTCAGTGGCAAGTCTGTATGTGGGACACAATGTCAGTATCAGGGACGCAGTGTCAGTGATGGCCTGTATCGAGGACACAATGTTTGTGGTACATAGGTCTGTATCTGGGACATAGTGTCTGTATCTGGAACACGATGTCAGTGGTAAGTCTGTATTGGGGACACAATGTTTGTGGTACGTAGGTCTGTGACACAATATCAATAGTCTGTATTAGGGACACAATGTCAGTAGTTTGTATCCACTGTCCAGGACACAATGTCACTAGTTTGTATGTGGGACTCAATGTCAGTAGTTAGTCTATATCTGGGACATGATGTTAGTGGTAGGTCTATATGTGGGACACAATGTCAGAAGTTAGTCTGTATGGAGGACATAATAACAGTTAGTGAACCTTTATCTGGGAAACAATGTCAAAAGTATGCCAGACCAAGAAGAGTTCCATGAAGGACTGCAGACCCAGGGTTTCCGAGGTGTTCCAAAATAGAAACATTTTTATGGCTCTGAGAAAGCCACGCCTATGATGGAATGCCAATTGACTGACTGCCCTTGCCACTGTGTTTTGCAACATCTCATCAACATTCTGGTATAATGTTCACTCGTCTCACTGTTTTTTTTTGGGGGGGGGGGAGGGGCAGGGCTGTTGTACGGCATGTCCCTCTTTTCCCCCCATCAAAAAACTAGAGGTGGCAGGAAATCAATCTCAAGTTTCTGATTCAGTTGGGCCCCCCACCCAATGGAACCAGAAATGTGAAATTGATTTCACACTCCATGTTTGTGCCACCTCTTGTTTTTGATGGGACATAACAGAGACATGCCACACAACAGCCTGTGGAAGACACAGAGTGAGATTAGTTGGATATGATAGGACTTAGCAAGGAATTAGTAAGGTGAGAAATGCATACATCTGAGATTATTAGGGCATTGTGAATCTCTCTTTGCATAACATGCTTCGTTTGGGCTATTGACACATCTTATTTATGTCTACTATTGCGTTTCTCTCATTTCACAGGTAAATTACAAGATAAACTCCAAGACTTTCTCTCCAAATTGTTAGACGGTTCGGGGGAGACGACTTCGATACGGACCCCTCCTCTACACAGATCCCACAGGACAGCCAATCCCAGTCAACTATTCAAAGAAACCATGAAACTCATAGAAAGTAGCGAACAGGTCAGACTATCGTCAGCAGCATCATAACGCCTAGCCAGCGTGTCCGACTAAAACTGGACAAAAGTATTCACCTGCAATGGAATCTTGCTATAGACGTGGACTACGTAGATGATAAAATTTGCCTTGTTCTGTGATACAACTATGGGAGGATGTATGGAAATGGACCTTGGATTTCATTTGGTTTAGACTATGGTGCTGTGTCCTTCAGGATTACATTTTAGTGTTCTAGGACTGACTATTCCCCAAGAGGACAACTCTCCAGAGGACAACTCCCCCAAAGGACCACTCCCCCTTGGACAACTTCCCCAGAGGACATTTCTCCCAGAGGCTGTAACAGTGTTTCCAGTTTAAAAAAAATATGAATTGACCTTGGGGGAGTTGTCCTCTGGGGAGTTGTCCCCTGGGGGAGTTGTCCTCTGGGGTTGGTAGTTGTCGCTCTGGGGATTTGTTCCTTAGGGGAGTTGTCCTTGGGGAGTTGTCCTCATGGGCGGGTTGTCCTCTGGGGGAGTTGTCCAAAGGGGAGTTGTCCTCTTGGAGTAGTTTCCTCCGGGGCAGTTGTCCTCCTGGGGAGTTGTCCTCTGGGGGAGTTTCCTCTGGGGGAAGTTTGTCCTTTGGGTAGTTGTCCACGTGAGAGGGAGTTCCTCTGGAGGAATTTGTCCTCCGGGGCAGTTGTCCTCATGGGGATTGCGCGCTGGGGGAGCTATGTCCTCGGGTATTTGTCCACCATGGGGAGTTGTCCTCTGAGGAGTGTCCCAACCAGGCCAGTTGTCCCACCAGGCAGTTGTCGCTCGTGGGGAGTTGTCCACTGGGGAGCTTGTCCTCGCGGGCTAATCTCCACCAGGGATTTGGTCCTCAGGCTCTGGTGAGTTGTCCTCTGGGGGAGGACTGTCTCGGGAAGATCTCCCAGAGGGAGTTGTCCGATGGTAATCATCCCACTGCCAGTGAGTTGCTCACTGGACTGTTTGGGAGTGATGCAGTAACATACATCCTCAAGTTATTATTCATCTCTCCACTTGCGACACGAGAATTTGCACTGTCCTAGCTTCTCGCAGAAAACTCTGTAAGTTAGTGCTGGCGCGACGATTCAAACAAGTTTATACAATGTTGTTCAAAGTGCCCTTTCCAAATCGACATCGTCAAATGAAGAGATTCAGGAAATTGCGTCACACAACTTACCGCCAATTAATTGAATAATTAAATTCTTTTGCACAATTGCCAAGGGACAACAGTTGTGTTATGCATCATACACAGTCATTAGATTGTGTTACTCTCACAAGCAAGACTATAATAAAGGGCCCACTGTCATGACAGGAATGAAAAATGCGCTCTTGTGACTAAAACTCATGAAAAAAAGGTCCACTAAGACACCCATAATAGCAATCGGAAATCAGCCAATGTGACAGTGTGGAAAAAATACAATCTATTATTATTTGTTTCGCTGCCATAAATCTGTACACTATGGCATGGAGCAACTGGTCGCATTGTGGTGAATAGTGTTGCCTGTATTCCGAGACCTAGTTGCTCATCATTATTGTGGAATAGTTACCCCGGTGACAGTGCCTCTAACATAGTGGTTTTTAGAGCCTAGAAATCTTAGGTATGTTATGGAAAAAAAGAAGAATTCTTTTAAATACACCTTTAGTCTGTACGATATGAAAACAGTATTACCAAGATAATAGGACATGATACTCCAACCAAAGGTTGTCTTTACGTTGAGCAAAGGAGAAAAGCTGTAAAATTGTGCCCATCGCATGTGCACAACCTGAAAAGAACTTATTAACGAAATAAGCTAAATGCATTTATAATCTACAGATTCATATAAAATCTTCACCTCTCACAAAGGCCTGGGTAGGAAACACAACGGTTTTTGAAAATAGGCATTTGTAAAAAATTCAAGACAGAATGCATCGACTAACAACATCAAAATTCACTGAGCGACACAATCGGGTTCTGAAATTAAATTTAACCCACAGCCGTTAAAGCAGCACCGCTAACATTTGAACAAGTTTAAAAAAAGCTGTGGATTACATAATCACTATGCTCGAGTGTCTTGAAAAGGTCTAAAAATGAAGGCCATGAAAAAAATTGTAATTTCAAATGAGATTTATGCATTAAAAATTGAAAATTTGTAAGTTACTGATTCAACTGCTGCCCAATTTCCTCCCATAGACTTACTGTGTGTCGGATCTAGGCTATTTTGTAACTCGGCTCGATACTAATTGTTTATTCATTCATATCTCAGTGACAGCATAACTTTCATAAACTTTTGTATTTCTAGGGTTTATTTTGTCCATTTGAACACACTACTTTTGTAAGCCTCACATATTCGTTTGACAATTTTTTATAAAATGAAGTTCACACAAATGTTCAGCCTGTGGCTTTAACGTACTGTATGGACTGTCATACCTGGATTCTGTATCATCTAGGAAAAACTGATTTTAACTGCTAATTCAATAGCAAGCATGGTCAAAACAACTCACAACAGTGTGAGTTGAAATGATTTATCAAGTAAATTTGCCTTCAGTTGGAAATCTACCAATTCAAAATCAAATAGAAATGAAAGCATACATCCCCAATATCTGAAACCAGGTTACGGTTACAAAATACAACTTGAGCAATGGCCCAGATTCAAATGCTGTTAATTGTTCATGATTCTTCGAAAACATTTGTAACGTTTGAATCCCAAATGTTGAACACTATCATTTTTATGTAAACCACTCTTATTTGATCAACATGTGGAGGGAAATTGGTATGGGTTGGCAAATAAATACTTCAGCCTATTTAACCAGAGAGGAAAACTATTTGCATAATTATACAGGTAATCTACAACAACATGTGGATGGCAATGTATAAGGTCCCCCCCAAAAAAAAAAAAAATTCGTTTTGTATTGGAGTAACGGGTCTATTGCAGAAAAATGGGTAGGATAGGCCGTCCTGCGTTTTTTTTTTCTTTTCAATATGGGGTCAGCTCATCAGCAGCCCGAGCTTTCACTTTATGAACTATAAACCTACAAATCGTCAACTCTCGGAGCGCGCTATTCCTGCCAATAGTTACACGCCAAATGACATCATTGCAATCAAAACTGCGAAGGAGCTATGAAAATAACATTTTCAGCCAAGTCTGCCAGTTATCCTTAATTGCGCGAAGACCCAATGTGAGCGTAGACAGCTTGATTCATCGCTTAGCTACTAGCGTGCTAAGAGCTATAGCTAGCGAGGCCTCCACCAACCAAAGAGTATAAGAAGCGCAACGGAATGCGTTCTACGCAATAACGCGGTGAAAAATCGTCTTGTTCTGTCCACGACATTATCCGGGTTTTTAATTTTGACTTGCAGTCACGACGAATATGCGATATCGATACTATCGACGTATCAATACAATATAAAATAAATTAAAACCTCCAGTAGGTAGGGATATTGTTTAGGGTTGGCGGGTAACGGCCAATACAACAATTTTGTTTAGGACCTAACCAGATGCCCTTACGTGTAAGGAAGTACTGCGTAACTGTAGTTCAGCTTGTAGCTTGTACCACTAAGGTTCAATGAAAGTACTTAAAATGATCTTAATTTAAAATATAGCCAAGGTTACAAGCCTCTACTTTTATAAATGCAGTTGGTCACCAACATAAATAATACTAAGAATCTACGCACTTGGATAGCAAATCTTGTGTTACGTTATGCTTAACTTTGGTCAAATTATTCCTGAAGACATAAAAAAACTGAACTGTGATTTGTGTGTAAACCAAATATATTGGGAGAAGAAAGGAGAAAATAGAAACTTACTTCAGTTACCTGTTTATGTTAGAACTTATTTATTTATCTTGCAGTATTTTTCTTCTCAAGGAGTATTGGCGCCTTTTATGTAACTATGTACTGATTATGGACATGCTAGTTTCAAAAGTAAACACCTAGCAAGAATTAATTATCTCTGTGGACTGTTTTGAGGCAGTGAAATTTCCAGACTAAATCACATCAACGCCCTGATCTGTGATGCCTTTCAGAAATGGTGGAATTCATAGACCGCTTTGCATTTCGTAAAATAGCCAGTAATTTTGAACATGAGGCAATTATAGTGGAATTCTAAAACCATTATTGAGGCATATACATGGCAACAATTAAGGAATCTCAATTACGTTATGTGATAGTTAACAACCTTCTTAGTAAATAGCCGTGTAAATAGTGTTCATCCACCACACACTGTAATGTCCATTTGCAATCACTGTTTGTTGGGCCCACGGGACCTCTAGCACAAGTATACGCCAAGATTAACAAAAGACACACTTCGGCACCTCTCAAAGTCCCGATCATTATTTCATATAAAGATATAGATAATTAAGTATTTCCAACAAAATTACTTTGATTCGCTCTTAACAGTTTCACAATTAATTTCACTTCATGCACTTTGTAGTTTTTTTCCATCTATGTTTCTGTTGTGATTAGCGAAAATAAAGCCCTACATTACACCTTAATGGTACAGCTATTCTTTAAAATAATTCTCAAACGTTATCTGTGAATGCATAAGTAATTCTCACTTGTATCCGGCAATACAGTATGTCCATCTGTCATGGGGTCATTTAATTGAATGTACGTGATATCGTTAAATCGGTAACAGAATACATGACCGCATCATTTCCTATGGCGAATATTTAGACCGTTTTCATTTGAATTCTTCCACTACCGCTTTTGCCATAGTTTTTCATTGAATT
>JZLH01S0177629.1:84149-101810 GCA_001188425.1 Eucidaris tribuloides | reverse complement strand
ACCATTTAAAATTTTAATCACAATATTTAACTGGTATTGTGAATGGCCCTAATGTCTCATTTGTATTTTTTCTTTGCTTCTCTAGGATGGTCGGTGGCCAAAAGAAGCTGCAGAAGCATTCCAGACCATGGTGGACGGAGAAGAAGCTATACAGATGAGTGTAAGATAACCAGCCATTTTACCTTATTATTTATTTATAATGATTATTTATTATTTATTTGGTCTGTCTGTATGCATGCCTGTCTGAGTGAGATTTTACCACCCTCCATCTATCAAATGGCATCATGTTATACAGAGTGGCTCAGATGAATGCAACACCTGTGATTGTTAATTTCTTTAATATCATAGGTAAAATGTCAGTGGTTTTTGTTTCACTTGGTAGAACAGTTTTTTTCCAACATAATAATACCATAATCGACGACCATTTTTTGAGGCAATGTCGTTTCCCAAGATTTCTACTTTTTCAAATCCAGCAGTCTTCGGAACACCGAGATATTCTCGCATTACAGGGTACCATAGAATAAGCTCCATCGAGACCAAGTGCAGGAATGCACTCGCTTTGATAAGGAAGACGATGTGAGCTACATCTCCCATTGTCTTTGCGGTTTATCTTGCCGCTTATTCTATGGCATGCTGAGACGCGAGAATATCTCTGTGTTGCAAGGACCACTGGTGTTGAAAAATTAGCAAATTCGGGAAACGACATTGCCTCAGAAAAATGGCCTTAGGATCCAAACGGATAACTAAAAATCAATGATCATGGTATCATATTGGTGAAGAAAAAGAATGTTGTAAGCAATGAAACAAAAAACAATGACATTTTGCTGATGATGGTGAAGAAATTAGTGCTCGCAGGTGTTGCATTCTTTCCGGGCCGCCCGGTATAGTTGTTTCGTTTCGGGATTACTTATTCCTATGAAATGGTTATATTTCACGCAACTGTGGAAACTTTGCTGATACACACAAATTTGAGAGAGACAATTTTTTGTTTATACTTTTTCATATTTTCAATCTCTTTTCCGGGGGAAGCTGAACAAATTCTAGAGAGTCTTTACTACTGAGGATGTCCTTGCTTTTCATGAAGACCATGGATCACAAAAGAGTTGTGTTTTTCGTCAGAAGTCGGCCTATACAAGTACAAACACACACACACATGCTTTTAAAAGCCGTCGAATGTGGACCCATTTTCATGATCCTTTGTTTTTTCCCAACCAAGGCATACACACCAAAATTATATATGGTAATCTTGGATAAAATGTCTCTGTGTGCGATTGACTACTATCAAACTGTGGACCTACCCCATGCCTAATGCACACCCTCCCCAACCGTAAAATGTGTGTGTGTGTGTGTGATTTACTACTTCTAACCGGGGACTCACCCCTACCCTATACACACCCTTAAAAACAATGTCATCTTGAGATGCATTGTTAGTTCATTTCCAGTCGATTGCAACATGGACATCCAACAATTTTTGACAAAAGTCGCATGTGCGCACTCACATGCACATTACATTCAGGGAAATTTATTTGGGAATGTGTTTGCTCTGTTACAAAACTAAAGATCCACCATTACCTTTATCCCAACAAACAAGAATTGCATCTGAAATTTGCTCAATCATTTTTGTTTTTCCTCCGATGTTCACAATATAGATCGCTGGACAAGTGAGCAGCATGCTGTACGTTGACCTGCACCAACAACCCAACAAGAGCGTCAAAGATGACATGCCGGTGTCGTTACGAGATGCTCTGGTCTTCCTGGAGTTTGCGTGCTTCATCTCACCCGAATCAGTTCCAAAACGTGAGCTTTGCTTAGATTATGTATTTGCATTCACGTGTGTGAACACCCTGGTTTAAGCATTCTTAAGGAGAAATGGATTTAATTGTGCTTGTGTAACACAATTCTAGGACTACTCCTCAGATGAAAACTCCCCCCTGGGGACGACTCCCCTGGGGAAACTCCCCTGGAGGACGGTTCCCGCTGTGGACCACTCCTCCTGAGGACAACTCCCCAGAGGATTTTAACAATGTTTCCATATTAAAACATCTGGGTTGTCCTCTGGGGAAGTAGTCCTCTGGGGAGTTGTCCTCCTGGGTAGTTGTCCTCTGGGGAGTTGTCCTCAGGGAGAGCTGTCCTCAAGGGGAGTTGTCCTCTGGGGAGGTGTCCTCTGGGAGTTGTCCACCTGGGTAGTTGTCCTCTGGGGGAGTTGTCCTCTGGGGGAGTTGTCCTCTGGGTAGTTGTCCTCTGGGGAGTTGTCCTTGGGGAGTTGTCCTTGGGGAGTTGTCCTCTGGGGGTTGTCCTCTGGGGGAGTTGTCCACAAGGGGAGTTGTCCTCTGGAGGAGTTGTCCTCCGGGGCAGTTGTCCTCTGGGGGAGTTGTCCTCTGGGGGGAGTTGTCCTCTGGGGTAGTTGTCCACTTGGGGGAGTTGTCCTCTGGGGGAGTTGTCCACCAGGGCAGTTGTCCACCAGGGCAGTTGTCCTCTGGGGGAGTTGTCCACTGGGGGAGTTGTCCTCCGGGGCTATTGTCCACCAGGGGAGTTGTCCTCAGGCTCTGGGTGAGTTGTCCTCTGGGGGGAGCTGTCTTCCGGGGAAGACTTCCCAGAGGGGGAGTTGTCCGATGGGAGTCATCACTGCCGTGAGTTGTCCTGGACTGTTTGGGGAGTGATGCAGTAAACATACAGTCCTCAAAGTTATTATTTCATCTCGTCCACTTTGCGACACGAGGAATTTGCACTGTCCAGCTTCTCCAGAAAACTCTTGTATGTATGCTGCCACGATTCAAGCAAGTTTTACAATGTGTGTCAAGAAGTGCCCTTTCCAAATGACATCGTCAATGAAGAGATTCAAGGAATTGCGTCACACACTTATGCCGCCAATTAATTGAATTAATTAAATTCTTTTGCACAATTGCCAAGGTGACAACAGTTGTGTTATGCATCATACACGAGGTCATGTATTTTGTTCTCTCACAAGCAAGACTATATAAAGGCCCACTGTCATGACAGGATGAAAAATGCCCTCTTTTGACTAAAATCATGAAAAAGGGTCCACTAATGACACCCATAATGCAATGGAAACAGCCATGACAGTGTGGAAAAAATACAATTATATTATTTTGTTTTCCTGCCATAATCTGTACACTATGGCACTGCAACTGTCCATGTTGGTGAATATGTGCCTGTATTCCGAGACTAGTTGTCATCTTATTTGTGGAAGAGTTGACCCGTGACAGTGGGCCTTTAACATAGTGGTTTTAGAGCCTAGAAATCTTGTGGTATGTTATGGAAAAAAGAAGAAATTCTTTTTAAATACACTTTATCTGTACGTATGAAAACAGTATTTACCAAGATATGGACATGATACTTCCAACCAAAGGTTGTCTTTACGTTGACAAAGGAGAAAGCTGTAAAGATTGTGCCCATGATGTGCACAACCTGAAAAGAACTTATTAACGAAATAAGCTAAAATCATTTATAATCTACAGATTCATATAAATCTTCACCTCTCACAAAGGCCTGGGGGTAGAACACACTGGTTTTGTGAAAATAGGCACTGTAAAATTCAAGCAGAATGCATCGACGTAACATCAAATTCAGTGAGCGACACATCGGTCTCTGAAATTAAATTTAACACAGCCGTTAAAGCCGCAGGCTAACATTGACCAGAGTTTAAAAAACTGTGAGTTACATAATCCACTATGCTCTGAGTGTCTTGAAAAGGTCTAAAAATGAAGCCCTGAAAAAATTGTATTTCAAAATGATGATTTAGTGCATTAAAAAAGTGAAAATTGTAAGTTGACTGGATTCACCTGCCCATTTCCTCCCATAGACTTACTGTGTGTGGATCTAGGCTATTTTGTACTCGGCTCGAGTACTAATTGTTTATTCATTCATATCTTCCCAGTGACAGCATAACTTTCTAAACTTTTGTATTCTAGGGTGTTTATTTGTCCATTTGAACACACTACTTTGTAGCTCACATATCTCAGTTTGACAATTTTTTTAAATTGAAGTTCCACAATGTTAGCCTGTGGCTTTAACCTGGTATGACTGTCATACCTGATTTTCTGTATCATCTAGGAAAAACTGAATTTCTGCTAATCAAAGCATGCATGGTCAAACAACTCACAACAGTGTAGTTGAATGATTATCAAGTAATTTTGCCTTCAGTTGGAATCTACCAAATTCAAAATAAATAGATGAAAGCTACATCCCAATATCTGAAACCTAGGTTACTGTTACAAAATACAACTTGAGCAATGGCCCAATTTCAAATGCTTTATTGTTCATATTTCGAAAACTTTGTAACGTTTGAATCCCAAATGTTGAACACTACATTTTTATGTAACCATCTTTATTTGGATCAAATGTGAGGGAAATTGGTTTGGTGTGCAAATAAAATACTCAGCCTTTAACGAGAGGAAACTATTTGCATATTATACAGGGTAATCTACAACACAACAATGTGGATGCAATGTAAGGCCCCCCCCCCCCAAAAAAAAAAATTGTTGTATTGGAGTAACGGGTCATTGAAAAATGGGTAGGTAGGGCGTTTTTTTTTTTAATATGGGTCACTATCAGCGCCCGATGCTTTCACTTTATGAACTATAAACCTACAATCGGTCAATTCGGAAGCCGCTATTTCCTGCAATAGTTCACCAATGACATCATTCAATCAAACTTGCGAAGGACCATGAAAATAATTTCAGCCCAAGTCTGCCAGTTACCTTTACTGCGGAAGACGCCATGTTGAGGTAAACAGCTTGATCATCGCTAGCTAGCTAGCGTGGCTAGAGGCTATAGCTAGCGAGGCTCCACACCAAAGAGTATAGAAGCGCACGGAATGCGTTCTACGCATACGGCGTGAAAATCGCTGTTCTGTCCACGACATTTCCGGGTTTTTAATTTGATTGCAAAGTCAGCACGATATGCGATATCGATACTATCGATATCAATACAAATAAATAATAAAACCCCCGTAGGGTCAGGGATATTTTTAGGGTTTGGCGGGTTACGCCAATACAACAATTTTGTTTAGGCCTAACCAGTGCCCTTGTGTAAGGAAGTACTGGCGTAATGTAGTGTCAGCTTGTACTTGTACCACTAAGGTTCAATGAAGTACTTAAAAATGGATTAATTTAAAATATAGCCAGGTAAAGCCTCTACTTATAATGCATGTTGTGTCACCACATAAATAATACTAAGAATCTACGCACTTGGATAGCAATCTTGTGTTACGTTATGCTTTACTTGTGGCAAATTATTCCTGAAGACATAAAAAAACTGCCTGTATTTGTGTGTAAACAAATATATTGAGAGAAAGGAGAAAATGTAGACTTACTTCAGTTACCTGTTTATGTTAGATTATTTATTTATTGGCAGTATTTTTCTCTCAGGAGTATGGCCCTTTTATGTTACTATGTCACTTTGGGACATGCAGTTTCAAAATAACACCTACAGAATTCAATTACTCTGTGGACTGTTTTGAGGCATGTGAGATTTCCAGACTAAAAATCACTCAAGCCCTGATCTGTGATGCCTTTCAGAAAATGGTGGAATTCTGCCCTTTGCTTTCGTAAAGATAGCAGTAATTTTGACATGATGCAATTATAGTGGATTCTAACCATTATGAGGCATTACCATGGCAACAATAGGACATCTCAATTACGTTATGTGATATAACATACCTTCTTGTAAATAGCCGTGTAAATAGTGTTCATAGTTTTATGTAATGTCATTTGCATGACTGTTTGTTGGGGACTCATAGCAAAGTATAGCAAGATTACAAAAGTAAATTCGGCTCTCAAGTCCCTACATTATTTTCATAATAAATGATAGATTAAATTAAGTATATTTCAACAAATTACTTTGATTTCGCTCTTAACAGTTGCACAATTAATTTCACTTTATGCTACTTGTAGTTTTTCCACTTATGTTTCTGTTTGATTAGGAATAAAGCCACATTAGCACCTTATGGTACAGCTATTCTTTAAATAGATTCTCAGACTTTCTTGTGATGGCATAGTAATTCTCAACTTGTATCCGCAATACAGTATGCCATCTGTCAGGTCCATTATTGGATGTAGTGGATATCGTTTATGTAAACAATACATGCCGCATATTTCCTTGCAATATTTAGACCGTTTTCATTGAATTCTTCCTCCGCTTTTGCCATAGTTTTCATTGAATTCTTCCTCCGCTTTTGCCATAGTTTTCATTCATAAAGCATCAGAATGCTGTTCGCACACTGCCAAACTGAAAAATTTTTGAGAAATTCAGATAGATGAAAGATATAAAGTGGGTGAAATGGCCACGCAACAATGCTGCACAGAACTGATGCTGACCCTGAAGATGGAAAGTGGCTTGTCCGCTGGACCCGATAGGTGGCGCACTGTATTGCGAATACCAAGAATTAATTCATCACTGTCCTGCTTTCTTGCTTGATGCATTATTGTCCATTAGTCCGTCCATTGAGCGATAACTTCATTAAAGTTATCAATCCTTTTGAATGGACAACTTTTGATATTGCTTCAAATGAATCAAGAATAACAAAACGTGGTGGTCTGTTTTTCCGAAGGTGGTTTAACTTAGATACGTGGGTATGAGTATGGACAGGCTTTTTTCACAATTGAAGAAATTAGTCTACTATTCTGATAGTACTAATAAGACATATTGCATGAGGTCAATTATAAGACGCTGAAGACACTTGGGTTATTTTATGTCGCATCAAAGGAATCTAAAACGCGAAAATTTGCTGTTCAAAAATTTATTTCAAAACAAAGTGCCATACTTAAACCTGTGATTTAGACACCACGTCAAAGTTAAATGTCCTTAGTGAATATTGGGCCCAAGTAAGATTTGTGTTTGGGATATTATTTTGATCTTTTTCAGAATATAAGAGGCTATGTCTATTTTCATTCTTAGTGCCCAGTATTTGACATAATCATATTTAGACATCATCATATATTGACATCATCATACGTTGACGTTGTCACATTTTGACATTGTCATATTTGGACTTGTAAGTTTCTTTGTATTTCATTTCGTCTTACTGCTGCAACTAAAAGCTGGATGTTTCTGTCTGAGGATTTAAAGGTAAATGACATGATTGGGGGTAGTCCTCAACTTGGGCTGAAACTACTCTAGAATCAAAATAACTCTGCAAGGATTCTCCTGTGAAAATTTTGTAGTCAAACATTGACTCATTCTGAAATACCTACTGTCAATATCCCTCGTGGCAGGCAAACCTGCTGTGTGGCTCTCTATGGGTCCTATTTTTATCGTGCCCCGATAAAATTAAGATATCAATATGTTCATGCTTGATTCTCCTTAAGTAAACAAATTACAAACAAATCCTTCCAGCTGGGAGATCCACTCCAGCTAGTGTATAGTGGTATACATTTCAACTCATTTGATTCCTGAGGCATTTTCAAGTGTTCCCAATCATGTCACTAACCTTTAACATTTGAACCAGAATGTTCAAATATAAAGGTTCGAGATATTAATTGATTATTGTACTTGTTTTAAGGGTGTAATGGTCAATATATTCTGTCACAGCACAGTGTCTTCATTATACACACATGTGCTGAAATTAGAGTTGACAATTTATCAAATATTCCAAAAACATGAAAGTCTATTACCGGTATGCAAAAAAATGTGTCTGGCTTGAGTGTAATTTCAGCCTCGATATAGGCTAAATTTATACACAAGTCAGAACAATTATGACATTATGTTTTTATTTGGCAAACAGTTGCTGTAATTTTCTGAATTTTCCAAAGCCTGTATAATCTGTGTTAGACTAAAACACCTGATTACTATTCATCTCTTAAAGGCTAAGGACATGATTGGGAACACTTGCAAATGCCTCAAGAAGCAACTGAGTTTGGATATATAACACCATCTGGAGTGTTTATTTTGGTTGGAAGGATTTGTCTTGAATTTGTTTACTAATTAGGAGTATCAAGCACAAAAAAAAACAGTATTGAATTAATCTCGGTAGAAATTGATTCCACAGAAAGCTACACAACAAATTTGCTTGTCTATGTCACAAGGGATACTGATGACAGTCTTTCTCTTAAAATTAGTCAGTGCTTGACCACTTAATTTTCACAGCAGAATCCTTGCATAATTTACTGTGTACGCTGAATATTTCGGGGTGGATTTATTTTCGTGAATTTCGTGACTTACATTTAACACACACGAAAATTTTCACTTTCTTATATTTCTGTAGAGAGTGAATGCAAATACAATGAAATTGCAAAAATAAACTCTCGCGAATTCCCTGTCTTGAAGGAAAATCACAAAAATATATGCACGCGAAATATATTGCGTATACAGTACTTGATTTTAGTTCTAGACTAGTTTTACCTTAAAGACAGAGTATGGGATTTTCACGTCAGAAAACAGCAAAATGAATGAAATCAGCTCAAATTGTTCACAATATGAAGATTAGTATGATTAAACACCTGTCATAGAACCTTTGGGTAGAATACATAGTTTTGGTGAAAATCTGGACATTTAAACTTCAAAATTTACAGTGACGTTAACATGCACGGGCCGTTCCAAAATTGTCTGATTAGCCGTTAGCCGAAGGTCACGCTGAGTTTAGCCATTTAACCAATCAGTGTGCTCCGCTGGTCATGCGAATGTACACATAACTGTGATTCCCAATTTGAGCAAAATTTAAACTTGTGGAAAGCGTATAGTTGGTAGTGTATCATTATTATTTTTTTCTCATAGAACAACAAATTCATGACTTATGGATCTCAAACTTTCAACACACCATTTGTAAGTGCTAAACTACCGTTTGGTATTGATAATGAAAGGAAGTAATGGACTTGCAAATCCCAAACTCAGTCTTTAAGTTCAGGACTACTTCCAATCGTGCTATTTACCTTTAAACATGTATTTTATGTGATCCTATATTTGATCAGTTATTCACCTGTGTAGGTGCAGAATAAAACAGTGAAAATAAAACAATAAAACAACACTACATCATGAAAATGTTACTGAACCATACATGGCATGAAAATGCATGTCATGAAAATACATGTACTTCAGTCGAAAGATTGTCTACCACTCACTAATAATAATATTCTCCACTTTAATGTATGTTCAAATAATTGTTATTCATTAGAATAACTACATTTTAACATAAGTGTATGCCTGATATGTATTATTCTTTTATGAACAGATATAACACTATTCTGCCATAATGCTATCCATCATTTTTGTTTTGAGTATGTTAAAATAATCATTATTTATTGAGGTATCAAATTCCAACATGAATGATAAGTTATATACATTATATAATTTTGTTTCCAGTCATGATTTGTTGTTGGGGTGGGGCAGGGTGGGGTGGGGTGGAGTGGGAGTGGGGGAGGGATAAGAAGTAACAAACAGTGTGAAGGATTGAAGGCATGCTTGGTAAAATGTTGGCCTTCAACTTTGTGTACATTAAGATAAGTTACAATGTATTCTAAATATTTTTTTCTATGTCAAAACCAATATGTGCTAACATAAAGATCTGCAGATTAAATATAACAAATGTTAACTTTCTTTTTGAAAGATTCAAATTGACTTGTGTGGATTTGTAATTAACATTGTTTTAAAATGCCAAGGTTACATGAAACATGTAGTTGTCTGTATGGGTGTGATGGTCTGTGTGTGGTGTCTGTGTGCTGTTATGTGTTGCTGTGTGTGTGCGTATGTGTGTGTGTGTATGTGTGTGTCTGTGTGTGTGTGTGTGTGTGTCTGTGTGTGTGTATGTGTATGTGTATGTGTGTGTGTGTGTGTGTGTGTGTGTGTCTGTGTGTGTGTGTGTGTGTGTGGAGGGCCAAGGGTGAAATAATTTACAGCGTTTACACACAGCATGTTCATACATGTATGTATGAACACACACCCACATCAGCCACACATGCATGTACATGTACATGTACTTGTAATCCCTCCCCAGGAGGACAGACAATGCAACTACACATCATATTCGGCTGCCAATAAACCAATTACATGTACTAATTTTATGCATTCCTTTTAAAGAAAGGTTGTCCGTAACAGCCAGAGAGCTTGCCCGACATAGCAACAACAACGGAATACATGTAGCTTATTACAAAGCCCCCAGGGGGAAAAAAAAATCTAGATTATGAATTTGAATATGATTAGTAAACTAGTCTATTGAGGACACACTCTATCCCAACCATGGACGCCCATGTGTGCAACGTTTTTTGTGTGAACATACAGTCGGGAACCCCGGGGGGTCGCTCTCCACACGGCCTGTCTCCCACCCGTGTCCAACAACCTCAGAAATGCACCCTAAACTGTGTTACCTATATAATCAAATTTGCAACCCTAAATGGCTTAACACATCAGAAAAGCTACCCTAAGTGGCGTGACTCCCAGGAAATCCACTTATTCTGATACCCTAAGTGGCGTGAACAGGGAATCCACTAATTTCATACCCTAAGTGGCGTAAACAGTGAAATCTACTAATTTGATATCCCACCCAAGTGTCCTCATCTAGAACATTATTGTACATTGCGCAACCCGAAGAGGTTCACTTAACAATTCATAAATAATTCTCCTAATTATCAAATGTTCATGTTGGAGATGTTATTAGATCCACAAGGAATTTGCACCCCTAAATGGCGTAATCGATATAACCAAATTAGTATCCCTAAATGGCGTGACATGTGAGAAAAGGCTACCCTAAGTGGCGATTGCCAGCAAACGGTGCTGAAAAAGCTACCCTTTTTCCAAAAGACGTCGACGACGCCCGAGGGCTGGAAAAGGGCCCCTTTACGACGCATTTTCGACCCCCCAGGGTCGGGGACAAATTCAGGGCACTGAATATTGAGTGTCACACTTCCATTCCTGTTTAGGAGTGATTACAAATGCATGTGCGAACAAACATGCACACAGTTGCATGCACACACAGACAGACACACAGACTTACACACACTCATGCATACACATACACACACGCCCTCACACATACTTGTTTTTGCCGTCAATCTGGGAGGTTGATTTTTAGGAATGTTACTGGGCTGGGGAGATTTCGGTTTATAGCTCTATTATTCTTGTTTTTCAATATTTTGCAAAATTTACCGTTTAACCTGAAAATAAATTTGAAATTGTTTTTCCTGTACAGTTAGCTCCTACTGACTTTCACTTGTAAGAGATCTGCACATACATGAACTCCGGAGGTTCTCCATATGTGCCGGTTTGTAACAACACGTACACACACACACACGTTCCCAAATATGAAAATGTGGATAAACCAGAGTATCCTACCCTTACCCCGTGTGGGCCGTACGGTAGAGGGCGTATTTGCATCATTCTAGCTTGGTATGAGAAACCACAGAGTTCCACGGTTCCATGTGTCTCCTTGGTATACAGTGCGTCCCAGAAAAAAACAGAACCCTAAAACAAAGGCTTATTGTGCGGAAGCAATGGGACATATAATTTGCAGAAAATAAGTTCAAAATACACTTTGACTTATACTGTATTTCAAATGATACATTAAGCAAAATTATTTATGCATGTATCTCTGAGTACTGTGACTTTAAAAATTTAACGTGAGAAACCATTTGTTACGCTTTATGGTTTTGATACTGTGCACTCCATGAAAAGAAAGAGATGGACAGCTAGTGTGCACAGTGTCAAAGCCTTTGTTTTAGGGTTGTTTTTTTCTGGGACGCACTGTACAACAAAAATTCATATACACCTCCACATTTGCCAGTCAATACAAGTGCACATACACACACACACACACATTCCAGCAAGAATGAAACTTGTGTTTTTTTCCAATATATATCTGCATTTATTGGGAGTTTTGTCATGGGTCATGGTACAAGATAATATCAACTACTTCCAATTCTACACCAAATAATAATCTTTTCACATCAAATATAATTCTATAATTACTTGTTAAGACAATCTGATTTCAAGTATTGTATACCTGTGATTTATTTTTATTGACTCAAGACCACAAATCTGTACAGTAATTTACCACAGGCACCAACCCTAAGCATCAGTGTTGTGCCTTGGGCTCGAGTAAGCAAGGGCCAAAGCAAGGCCGACAAGTACAAAAACTTCCAAAGAAGCAAGTAAGCAAATTATACACAACGCCGTAATAACGGAAACATGAATGTTGAGTGAGAAATGGTTCAAATGCGGGAGATCTACTGCTCAAATGGAGTTTCCAAAAACTACTGTGAAAAAATACAAGTTACCAATGTTCGAAACTGTTTCAAATTAACAATACCTCCCTTGGTGGTTTGATACATTTATTTACAGGGGCATGTAGAAATTCTGCAAAGAATTTGGAGGAATTGTAAACCAAAGTTTTTTTTTGTCAAACTTGTTAGTACACCATCAAAAACCCAGTGGTGATATTTTGGTTTTAGATAAAAACAGAAACTGCAAAAAAAAAAAAGTTTATCCAGAGTATAGAAGTCTTTGTCGTGTTTCACAGAACAAATCTAGGACAATCCACATTGACAAGAAGAGAGCAGGTATATTTTAGCATATCACAACCCCAAAATAAAATGCAAACAAAATGTCAACTTTGGGACCAGAAAAATTCCCTTGTTACGAGACTTTGTTACATCAGTATTCTTTATAACGAGAGTCGACTGTAATGGTAATGGAATACAGGGGCTCTGTGAATAGGCCAGTTTACTAACCATATGCATATCTTATGCATACTTTTTAACTAAAGGTTGTCCCTAAGAACCAGAGAGCTTACCCAATGCTTGCCCAATACAGCACAGCAACAACAACTAAAGTATGCAAGTTGGATTCCAAGTATTAAAATGTTTACATTAGCAACAGATGTGTGGTATGGCTTGTAACTAAACCCCAAATGAAGGGAAATCCATATCTTTTGAATACATTTGTAAATCACCAGTGAATGGCTCTGAAAGGAGCACTTTTCATACAGCTGATTTTTATGACATCACTGTTAATGGATACCAGGGAAAAGATTGTGCAGAAACATACACGTAACCAGCACTCTAATCACAATTTACAAAACATAAATACAAAGTAATACAAAGTTGTTGTAGATAAATTTGGACCAATTTCATTGCATTCCTATTTTATTCAGACAACATGATAGCATACACTTACACATATATTCTCCCTCTAATTCTGAAGCATCCACGAAAGTAACAAAATTTATTTTGTTGGAGTATAATACAACGCTGTCAAATGAAAAAGGCATCTGAAATGTGAAGCGAAATGTCCTATTCCCATAATCACATTGAGTAGTACACAAACTGTAAATTTAAGATTGAAAATTATTATAATTATATTTAATCAAAAACATCCAACTAATGTTTCTTTTACTTTAATTTATCATCACACTTTTTTGGTCATTTTTACATTTTGAAAATAGTACTTTCCAGAAATCTCAGAAAATGCATTCATGGCTGTTTTCCACACTGAATTGCTTTAGTATTTGTAGCGAAGTCAGCATGAGGCTAGAAAAATGAACTTAAATAATATACATCATCACAATATCACAGTGATACATTAATACAAATTTGGGTGAGTGAATTTTATCCACATGGCATTTTTATTGAGAGAAAGAAAAATAAAAAGCCCAGATTCCATGGCAAACAGGTGGCATGCAATCTTTTGAGGATAACCGAAAGTTTCAATGATATCTTACATCTCACAACACTTTTTACACTATTTAAATCAGCCCAGCATAATTCTGTCACATTACAAATAATTGTCTGTCCGTCTCATTCCTTCCCCAGAAAAAAAAGTTTTTAACAATAAATACTACGACCTAGTGAGAAGTGTAACTAAAAATATTTCTAATACATTGATGGCATGATTTTCCAATTACACTACAAAGAATGGTCAAATTTGACATTATGTTAGTCATAACATCGGCTAACCCTATGACAGAAGAGTTACTACCCATAATCAAGAACAAGGTTCAAAAGTGACAACTAGTGTTGCATTCGAACCCACAGGTTCTAAGACCAAGGCTGCCCCAAAACACAATCAATCTATAGGATTTCGACAGGTGACTCGGACCGAGACCGGGACCGAGGCCACCGCAAATTGGCCTTGAGCCTGGCCCTGAACAAAACACTGGTACTAAATGACCCATGTTCATATAAAACTAATAGAGGATCTAATGAGTAGCAAACGAAGCAGACTTAAAGGCAATGGATCTCATTTACAAACATCCCCGCAGACCAGGAAAAGATAACCCATGCCCTTAGGATATTGATGAAGGGCATGTCTGTGAAATATGGGGGTCAGTAATTACCTACAATTTGAAAATGCTAAAGAAAAACAATAGCCATTAAGAGTATGTTCTATAGTAGGAATTTTTCTCTCGCAAGAAAAAAATTCAAATCAGAGTCTAACTAAAACTGAGTTTCTAGCTCCTATATATTGCTAAAGGTTCCCACATGGCATTTTCTTCTAAATGGCATTGTATACACAATTTTTAGGCATGCAAAAGAGATGCCCTGCCTTTAATGGATAGCAGATGTAATGAACTGACAGAAATGGGGTTCTCCAAACATTTCCTTCAGATGAATTTTGTCTTGATCCAAGTTTAATGAGAAATAGCCTGCCACAACTGATGAATGCCTTGTACATGTATTTACCTCTTTATGTGTGCACCCCTGACTCACACTGTACCACATTAATTTCACAGCGCCCAGAACAGAAATGATACTTGTAAAAGTACTGGCTTTCAAAGGCTATAACTTTTACCGAAACGTCATGATGAAAAATGTTGTATAGTGAAGATCATGATCAGAAACAATCGTTACAAACATTTTGGTGCTTCTTGATAGGTAAATATACATACATACATGTTTCACTAAGTTGTTTTTGTGCTTCATCAGAAACAGGTGTTCACGTTGACAATTTATGTGCAAACATAATGAATGCAGAGTCCCCCACATACGAATCCCATGAAAGTTGATAACACTACATAGTAGCCTTGAAACCAGTAGGCCGCTAACGCTACATACTTCGTACAGCAACAGCGACCTTTTGACTCTCAGCCGATGACATGCAGTGTACCGCTTGATATCATGAATTTGCCTCACAGATGCAACAGAAATATCACTGGACAAAATAAAACTAATGAAATAAAACAAGGAAACAAAACAAAATGACATCTGTACCCATGACCAATGTACAGATTTTTTTCATTTCTTTTTTAACTGTACAATAATTCAACTGTCAGAATGGACTTACAAGTAGCTACAATAAGTATGTTTAGGATATTTATATACATATATATGTTACTATTTGCACCATCCAAGGGTATAGGGTGAATTCTGTTATGGTGGATAGATGTTTACAATACCCACAACACACAACTTCACAAAGATAATAGTACAGACCATGTAGGCAAATTTCACTGGAAGTTATATTGTTCATTTACAAAAAAAAAAAAACGGGGGGGGGAAGGGGTGAGAAGGATACCATAATTTTTAACTGATCTTGGGCAAGTCCAAAATAAAAAGAAAAGAAAAAACGGAAAGTCACTCAGCATCTTCTGCAAGAAAGTCCCACCTTTCTCAAGAATATTATACTCACAGGTTGGAGTGACCCAAAAATGTTAAGTTGCTACCCAGTAATTTAGATTTCATCATTCGAACAGAACTCCTTCTTGAGTTCTATTCATTTTCAGGACCAGTGAATATTTAAATTCAGAAATATACATGGGAGAAAACTACAGTCCACAAATATTTTGTAATATTATAATGGGACTTCGCTCTCTTTTCAAGGACTCACTCCTCCATTCTTCTGTATTCCAAGAGCAGCATCCTGCAAACAAACCTACCAGCCAAAAAATTTTGGGTGCACAATACTGACTTCATAAAAACAAGACTAACAGGCACTTTAAATCATTAACAGTAATTTTTCACAAGGGTCATTGCATGCTCTATCAAAACACCAGTGAGTAGTTAACACGCCTTTATTCCAGGTTTCATAAGCTGGCAACAGTGAAATTCCTTTGTATTTTAAAGACACTGTTACAAAACATTATTGACCAGAAATATCACCTCAGCCCATTAAACATAACCCAATACAGCATAGTGGTAAGATGGGTGATCTTTGTCATAGCTTATTGTACTACTATCTAGCAATCCGTTGTAACAGTACACTACGAAAAAAAAACACCGACCAAAACAAGATGTTATTTGGATGGTGCAAATAGATTTAGTTTTGTAACAAAGCTGTTGACACTTTTCGTTCAACCAGTGTTGGTTTAGTCTCATACAATTTCATACTTGTCGACAAGAAGAGCAATGTCCGTTGAAAACTTGATAGGCTGATCACTGTCCACTGATAGAACATCTTCAACCTGTGCCAAAAAATGATGGGGAAAAAACAGAAAATTTAAGTGACAGAATGTTGAGAAATTACATGTATGTTATACCATGAAAATGTTGCTGATTTGTAGTGTTGCACGACTTCAGCATTTTAGAGAGTCGACTAGTCGCCCACCAATAGTTGCTACTCCGACTATTAGTCGACTATCGGTGTTCAACGTCTTAGTGTGTTCAAGATTGGTGGTGTGGGGTGCATGGGTGTCGCAGTCAGAGTCACAGTGAGTGCAACGTATACGGCAACACATGTATGATAGCAGTGCACGATTGTAGGCTGATCCCAGTACATTTTGGCAGTTCTGTTTGATTTGCGATCCAAGAGAGATAGGGGATTCATTTCTGCCACAAAATGGTAGATAAATGATTGGTAGTTCTGTTCAATTTTTACATCTTTTGACTTAGTTTTTAATACAAATTAACATGTGATAAAAAGTTGACTATTGCGTTCCCATAATCGGAGTCGTGACTCCGTGCAGGCAGTCGCGACTACAACTTTTCGCGACTTAGTCGTGCAACACTACTGATTTGCATAGGTGGTAAAGAAAGTTCTCTTTAGGTTTCAAAATTTGACAGAGTAACTTTTAATGACACCACAATTGATTTCAAGCCCTCAGAACAATGGTTGCTGAGACATCCGGAGGAAAAGTTTATTTTCAGAGGGTATGTATACATTTACTGGAATTTTCCTAGTATCAGTGACACCAGTCCTGTAAAACTCATTATTTCATAATTATAATATGCCGTTACCATGGCAATGCAGTTTCTGACACATTCAAAAAATGTGTCTTGATCATTCAAATATCATGAGTATTGCTTGAAAAATGAAATAATTCGATCCACAATATTTTTCTGATTTATTGCAATATGGAGCTACCATGGGTGTTCACAACACATGACATGTGAAATTTAGTTACAGTTTTCAAATGCATTCACAAACTGATAAGTATTATGCATAGGTTTATTGCAGATTATTATTCCTAGACCAAATACATAAATACTATTATAATACCACTGAACAGACTCAGTACAGTGAGCTTTATACAAAGTCTAACTAATAGTGTTTGGTGCATTTTTCATATTCTAGGTAATTACTGATCTTTAGATTTCACAGACACATCCTTTATAAATACTAAATAGCCTAAAGGCATGAGTGACATTTTGTTGGGCTGTAAGATGTGCACAAAAGAAATTCCCTGCCATTAATTAAATAAATAAATGAATAAATAAAAAATAAATGCAACAACTTCAGATTGTCTTTCTATCATATTAACCCTAAAAATACCGGGCGATT
>JZLH01S0177629.1:35538-48966 GCA_001188425.1 Eucidaris tribuloides | reverse complement strand
TCCGTACGTCCGTGCGTCCGCACTTTCTTGTGAACAAGATTACTTAAGAACCGCTTGAGGGATTTTAATGATACTTGGACCAAGGATGGACCACTAGGCAAGGATGAATTGATTAGATTTTGGGACAAATCCGTCAAGGGTCAAAGGTCAAAGGTCAATGAACTTTACCGCAAAATCCATGTTCTGCATATAACTCCATTAAGAGTGCTCACTTGTCGATATAATTTTGGTTAGGTTAAGAAACAAAAGACAAATATTTTGCTAGAGTCACAGGGGTCAAAGGTCAAGTCAAGGTCAAGGTCAATGAACTTTGTCCCAAATGCACATTTTCTGCCTATAACTCCAGTTAGGAGTGTTCACTTTTGATAGATTTGGTGTTAGGTTATAGAACAAAGAAAAATATTTTGGTAGAGTCACAGGGGTCAATGGTCAAGGTCAAGGGTCAAAGGTCAATGAACTTAGTCCCAAAATGACATTTCTGCCTATAACTCCAGTTAGGAGTACTCACTGTTGATAATAATTTATGTTACATGTAGGTTAAAAGTATTGCTAACATTTACCACAGTTAAAAAATCTGACCGCATGATTCCCCATGCTACCAGTGTCTTTGATGAGGCTAAATAATGAAGCCCTGAAAAAATGTATTTCAAAATGATTATTTAGTGCTTTAAAAGAAGTGAAAATCGTAAGTTGAACAGATTCACTGCCCATTTCCTCCCATAGACTTACTGTGTGTACACTTAGGTTAAAAACTCGCCCAAGTTTTATTGTTTATTCATGTATATAACTTGCCATGGCAGTGTAACTTTCCAAACTTTTGTATTCTAGGGTTTATTTCCATTTGAACACTACTATGTAGCTCAGAATATCAAGTTTGACAATTTTTAAATTGAAGCTCCACAATGTAGCCTATCACTTAAGAAACAAAAGACAAATTTTTGTAGAGTCACAGGGCTCAACTGATGAATGCAGGTCAAGGGTCAAAGGTCAATTTGCACTTTGTCCCAAATGTAATTTTCTGCCTATAACTCCAGTTAGGATTGCTCGCTGTTGATATAATTGTGTTGGTAGGTTAAGAAACAAAAGACAAATATTTTGTGTAAGTCACAGGGTCGTCAATGGTCAAGTCAAGGGTCAAAGGTGAATTTGCACTTGTCCCAAAAAGTCATTTCTGCCTATAACTCCAGATAGGAGTGTTCATATTGCTGTAAATTGTGGCAGTTCGGTGTAAAATAAAAGGCAAAATATTTGGTAGAGTCATAGGGGTCCAGGTCTAGGTCAAGGGTCAAAGGTCAATGAACTTTGTCCCAAAATGCCATTTTCAGCCTATAAAATCAGTTATGGAGTGCTCACTGTTGATATAATTTAGTGGTTAGGATAAGAAACAAAAAATATTTTGGTAGAGTCTCAGTGGCTCAAAGGTCAGTGATGAGTACATGTGAAAAAAAAAAAATTCATGCCAGATGAATAGGTCAAAGGTTGAGGTAAGATGACTTTGTTTCTGAAAGGTTATACATGTATTTAGTTATTTGATCTATGAAGGTCATTTGTCAGTAAACTGTTCCACATCATCTGTACAGTTACTTGGTTCCTTGAAAGTCGATAGTGATCATACTATGAGCAGTTTTATGTGCTACATATAGTGGGCGGAGGCATACCATTGACTGCGCGCAGTCGAACTTTTCTAGTTTGTCTATGTTTTCTATTCTAATAGTCTAATAGTCTATTTTTAGACAGTGCATGATGGAGTTCTCGCATGGACGTGCGGCTGAGAACAAAATGCAATAGACTGTGACCTTGCATTCCTTTTGTGCCTGACACATGTCAACACGGAAGTAGATTAACTGTGTGATATTAGATAAATACTGTAATAGGCCTGAAGTGAGATGTGTGCCTAAAACTAACACTACAGAACCATTGTTTTCTTGCTCATTTTTCAAAATTTTTGTAATTTCTGATCTGCAGATTTCACGGGCAAGTCCTTTATAAATAGCCAAAGGACATCAATTATGTTTTGCTGTATTATGAGAGGATTGCAAATGAGATTCCCTATCTTGAAGGAAGTCTGCAACCAATTGGTACATTACAGATTAGCTTTTAATGGAGTACTGTAAAGAATAGTTTTAGTAAGATGAGTATAATTTGTGAGTTGTAATTGGGACAATTGTACCAGAGTGAGTACAAGAAACAACCTCTTTTTCCTGCAGTTATGAGTGATATAACAACCCCTGATTTTACTTCTCATCCTCTTTTTCCTTCTTGTGCTTCTACTTACAAGTGCACTTATTCCTGGAAGTGTTACTTCTACATACTTATATGAATACAACGATGAAGACTTCCATTACTATTACTACTAAGTAGTATTACTACCTCTACTACTACTACTACTGCTACTACTACAACTGCAACTACTACTACTACTACTACTACTACTACTACTACTACTACTACTACTACTACTACTACTACTACTACTCCAACATCTACTACTCTACTACTACTACTACTACTACTACTACTACTACTCCAACATCTACTACTAGTACTAGTACTACTACTACTGATACCTCTACTACTACTACTTCTCCTGCTACTACATCTACTACTACTGCTTCTACTTCTACTACTTCTACAACATCTACTACTACTACTACTACTACTACTACTACTACCTCTACTACTACTACTACCTCTACTACTACTACCCTTTACTACTACTTCTACTACTACTACTACCACTACTACCACTACTACTACTACTACTACTACTACTACTACTACTACTACTACTACTACTACTACTACTACTGTCTACTACTACTACTACCTCTACTACTACTACCCTTTACTACTACTTCTACTACTACTACTACTACTACTACTACTACTACTACTACTACTACTACTACTACTACTACTACTACTACTGTGATAACAGTGTCTACTACAGTCTGCTACAATTACCACCACCACCACCACCACCACCATCACTGCCACAACTATGATATTAACCTTCCACCTTGTCATTCTACAACTCTGTGCTCCAACCAACTCTCTTAACTCTGTCCAATATTTCAAACTGTTTATTACTGAAAGAACCATTCTTACAATATTCGAGTGATTGTAATTTTGAATAGAGTGTGCTAAAATGTCCATTTTTGTTACTTGTAATATTTTTGCACAAGAATTCAAGAAATGGATGTTTTTACAATGACATAAGGTTGTCACCATTTACTCACAGAACATTTTTGTATGCATCTCTTTCATGTAGGAGAGAAGATCCACATGATGCCTTAATTCTTCATAAAAAACATTCCGGAAAAACCATCGCTATGCTACCAGAAGGAAGGTAGGAAAATGATGTGCATTACAATACACACAGACGTATTGAACTGTACAAAAAGTCAAGTATTTTTTAGGCTTTTTTTTTGTTGCGTTAGACCAGTGAACAAAACAATTTGCTCAAGTGACCCTTTTCAGCATTGTGAAGCACACTACAAAATAACTTTTACCTATGTGGTAGTTAACAGTGCAAAAATAATGATGATAATTCAACAAACTTTCTAGAATGTTACTTTGGGGTACCAATTATATCATCATATGTCTTTGAACATGTGTATTCTGTATGTTGATACACATTGGAAGTATTATAGAGCAGATTATTACTGGACAAATGTGAATATTGTTTATTTCTGTCCTCTTATAAATTGATAAACATTATCTCATAAGGTAACAATTAGGAGTTAAAGGGACCGTAAAGTCGCAAGTCGTGGGCGTTTGGACCTGGCCCGACTCGGGTAATATTCGGGAATGCCCGTATACTTTCGGAAAACGAGCACGCACGAATTGTGTGCAATTCCCTGTGCAGCACGTATTCACCAGAAGAAAGGCGAACTAAGCCCAACTGACCCTCATCGGCAATTCTGTTCGCAGCTCCGCGATTGTTGTTAGGCACCACTGAACTCTACACTACGTAGCATAGAGTTCAGTGTTGCAATAGGGGCAAGCGTAAGGTAAATAAACGTACATGAATTACGAGCGGCGCGTCCCTTTAACAGTCAAAATTAAGAGATTTTTGTGGCAATATTGTAAATTCAATTCAAAGTTTTACTGAGGAAGTGGAGAGGGGTTATTAAAAACAATGATATCTTTGTACTTATTTATTTATTACTTGTTTATTATATGTATTTGGCAACATATTACATGAAAATTGAATAAAGCAGTATCATACAATGTCTTCAAAAGAAACAACAACTTCACTTTTAACTCATTTATGAAATATTGCTTTATATATATTTGGAAAATCATTGATAAAAATCCACCAAATATTGATGTTTGTCATGGTTTAACTTTTAACGACTCTGTTCTAACAGCCCAGGGGGGTGTTTCATAAAGCTGTTCGTAAGTTACGAACAACTGTACGCACGACTGGTGATACCTTCTTGTAATACATGTAAATGCATGAGAAACTGATTAGCACCCAAGAAAGTATCACCAGTCGTTCGTAAAGTTGTTCGTAACTTACGAACAGCTTTATGAAACACACCCCTGTTCTGTTCATCTAATTCAAAATGCAAAGAACAAGAACTATGACTGGGTGTTTGACAAATTTGATCATGTACTGCAGTCTTTTCAGAAAGCTGAAATGTAAACTACAATTTCCCTGCTACCCAGTGATAGATATGCGTAACTGTTATTTTGATTTTGCAGTGTCATCGGGACAAGTTCTGTCAGAAGGATAGCTCAGCTGAAGCGGAAATTCCCTCACTTAGTGTTCAAAGATGTGGTATCCTTTTCATGTACCAGGGGCAGACACAGAATAAAATATGGGAAGTTTCCAGGTCTGTTGGTTTTGTACACGAAGATTATTATTCGTTATCGTGTCATCATGCTCAGGGTTATAGCTAGAAAGAATTCTGTGCCGGCTGTAGGAAGGAGTTATGCAAGCTAGGCGAGCAAAGCGAGCGTAGCACAGCGTCACGGCGTGGGGTCCAGGGGCCCACTCAAGGGCCCGGATGGGGTCCAGGTGCAAAGGGTAGAGGGAGCGGAGCCCCCCGAAGCTCCTGGGTTTCCACGTAGAAAAAAGCATTTGGAAGCATTTATTTTACAAAATACACCTTGGGCTGGAATGTAAGGATGTTTAAAGCTCAAAGTACACGATTTCTGTAGAGATTTAAAACATTTTATGGTCATTTTAAAGCTTTTCTGTGCCGGTCGGAGGACTTATAAATTCAGCTCAGTGGTGGTCGGCTACAGTTTGTGCTCACTACTACCGACCGGCGCCGACCGCCATAGCTATAACGCTGATCATGCTATATTACGTGTCATACTGTAACCTATTTATAATGTTACAGGAATCATCCAAATGTTATTTTTGTAAAGTTTTTTTTTCAGTTTATTGAGTCGGTTTATTGACCGAGTATGTTCTGCTTCCAGATGATTTTGCTAGGTGAGACCAAAATCCTGGGTCATTGTGCAATTTGTGTCCCAGTTCTTTCTAGTCTAGATTATTTGTTCACATCATCATAACTGCTATGACTGAGTGCATGAATTGTGGAGATAGGGTCCTGTTCATGTAAGAGTTACATTCAGTGGAAATCAAAATTTTGTAAGTTTTGATAATTGTTAGTGGAATTACATCCTACCCATCTCCAGAACTTGATCTCTATTTACACACCGACACGTACCTCACGTTCAATGTCAGATAAAAGTTTACTAACCATCCCACGAAGTTCTTTATCAATCGGTGACAAACGTTTTAATGTTTCAGCCCCCAAATTTTGGAATAACCTTCCACTCACAATTAGAGAACACCCTAACACTTAACATTCACAAAAAGCAGCTTAGAACGTATCTCTTTTCACTGTAATTTTGTGATACATGTATATCTAATTCTATTTAAGCGTTATAGTACATTTGTGTATAGAGCACATAAATACTCATTATCATTATTATTATTGTTAGTGGAAGAGCGAATGAGTTTTCCCAAAATATTTGATAATTTTCCTTGACGACCTATACCAGCGTGGAAACCTAAACACGCGCCTACGCAAGCTGGACGAGGGGAAGTATGATGGGCTTATCTTGGCTGTAGCTGGAATGCTGCGCATGGGATGGGAGCATCGAATCAGCCAGGTATGGTGCATGCTGGGATAACTTCAGAGACTCTGGCTCTCTCGTTTTGGAGCTATAAACATCATTAAAAAAAAAGTTATGACCACAAGAATATTTTCCATTAAAGCATGTGGAAAACAAAAGCTCAATACTATTGCTTCTTGAAGATTTTGAAGGGCAAGTTGGGTTCAATGTCATTGCTCAAAGGGCACAAGATAGTGCTTATACAATATACACCAATATCAGTCCCCTTGGGAGGCAGATTACATGGATTTTTGTGCAAGAACTTGAATAATCTTCCACAGTAATAATAAGGCCTTGGCAGTGTATGGTCATCACATTTCTGCACAAGGTTCATCAAGTTCTTGCTCAGAGTTCAAAGTAAATCTGCCTTTAAAAGTATTGATACTGGTGAGAGTAATTTCCCTTGCCCTTTGAGCAATGATGCACTTAATCTCTTCAAGAAGCAATAGTTTTAAGTTTTCTTTTGTACATGGGCAATTCCGTGAAAAATGTGACCCAGGCTCAAAATCATGAAATCTGTAATAATTAAAAAAATATACGTGCTACAGTGATAAATTTAGTATCACACAATAGATCTCATCAAACTCTTTAATTTGAGTGGTATTTGAATACATTTGATAGTTTAATTAAGGACTCACTTCAACTTTCACGCTCCTAGCCTTGAGTTTCATGCCACTGGTTGGATGTTAGCCCTCTTTCTGATCCTTCCATGACTTTGCGTTCTGTATGCTTCACGTCTAGTCGCAGGTGCTTGTCCTATGTTAATTGTGTGTGTCATTCGCGCACTTGACGTCTGTCATCTCTCGATCTTGTTCCTTGTCCTTGAATCCATTTTCTGTGGCCCTTTTTGCCATCTCCATCGTCCTTCCATTAGGTTTCGTGCCATCTCTGCTTCTTTCTACCTTTTCATGGTATATTTGGTATTTTGCTGTTGTTGTTGAATTTCTGTATTCTCTTATATTATGTCTCTAAGTGTGTATGTTCAGTCATTTTTCTCTGGTCTCATTTGCCTCTGTGATGGTATGCCTAGTTTTTGTTTCGATTGTTGTTTTGTGGTTTGTCATTGTTTCGATCCATTATGTATTTGTGGGATATTACAAGGATTGAAATAGTTCTATTTCAAGTACATTGGCTTCTTTATCACTAATATGCTTGACTCCAAAGGTGTTCACCGCGCTTTAAGCTCTGCAATATTTACCTCATTTTGCTCGTCCTCGCATTGCTTATGTTTTTGTCTATTATTCTTTTGTCTGGTGCTACTTTTCAATGTCTCCCCACCTAATCGCACCTCTTCGGTCTGAACGTGATAGTTGGTTCATGTTTTTGTTTCTCCTTGTTGTATGAAGTCCAATTTTTCTAATCCTCTTTTGTCCAGGTTTATAAGCGTTTTATCATGATCCCTGTATGATAGTCCGAGAGAGAGCTACATCATAAGCAAACTGCTTCAGATTTGTACTGTTCTCTCATTCAATATATTCAAATTTCTGCATGATTGCATTTTTCGAATGCTTTTCTTTCTCCTATCGGCTAGTCTGTAAATTTCTTTTGTTGATATAGCGTAGTCCTCTTTGTCGTACACTCTCATCATATTGACACCTTGAGACTACATTTCTAGGTTGAATTCTGGCAGTGGCATTTCTATAGATATCCTCGATGATTAGGACATATGCTTCATTTATTCCCACTGAGCGAAGTGCTGTGAATAAGTCTGAGTGTTCTACAGAATCAAATGCCTTTTCATAGTCGATAAATCCTACACAGAGATTTATATTGTATTCCTCTGCCTTCTCAATTATTTGATTTAGTGCTTGGAGATGGTCTCTTGTTGAGTATTTAGGCATTTATTTAGGCATACTTTTCTTCAAAAAACCCATTTTCTTGCAAATTTTTCATATCTCTTTTGAAAAATACACAAACTTTGAGTCTCATTATTTCCCATTCATCAGCACTTCAGATTTAATTCATAGTAGTTTATAGTTAAGAAATGACCAAAAATGACTAATACTAGCTTTACATTAGTTGTCAAATGCTCTTAAGTGTAAATATAAGGACCTAAAAAAGTGGTCCAAGGTGTAATGTCCCTAACGTTTAGAATGTAATGTCCGTAAAACAACATTTATCGTCCTGTAGCAGATGTACTGAATCTGTTGTTACTAATTGTCATCCTACAACTTAAACAGGACCTCAGCACCCATTTCAGAGGAAAATTGGCTCCACTTCATGCTTAAGATCAAGAAATTTTTGACAAATGCATTAGGAGGTGAAAAGTTGTGTCCAAAAAATGTGATGTCCGTAACGGCAAACGTGTGATAACTGCCAAATGATAAATAAAAACTAATTCAAATTTAAACTGTTAACACTTTGGGGTGGATCATTTGAGACTAGCACAAAAAAGTTCAGAATGATGCTGATGATTTCTAGAAATAAGCCCTCAAAGTTGCCAAAAAATCTCTGAATGTAATGTCCGTAACGCTGGAATTGCCCACATGGTTTAATGGGAAATGTTCTAGTGGTCTGGTAATGATGGTATATTCATGCTGGCGAATGCAATAGTGTGTGAAAAAAATTATCGTCCATACAAATTTGAGGAAATGTGCAAGAATCCGTTTTAATTTTTGCAGTTTTATTGATAAATGCACGGAAATGACTGTCAGGTCAAGCACTGTAATATGGCATGCACTCATGCACTTCATCACGCTATTCACGGTGCACTTTATCATGTATTTCATTGTGCACTACATCATGTAAAATTAATGCGTTGGGCTGTTACGCACTTGTGCTATTATGCAAACAGCTTTGAATATTGGCATCAGCATTTAATATTGTAACAATAGTGCACACTTCGTCGGATGTCCGGCAGAAGTGCCTTAGCAAATGTTCCCGGCAAAAGGGCCTTAACCTTTAATTGCCTCTAACTTGAAAGCCAATGGCTCTATTTGCATGAAATCAAAGAAGTGTGATATTTTTAGATTCTTCTGTCAGTATGTTAAGTACAAATATCAAATAAGGCAATATTTATCAAATTAGAGAAAATTTACTGTTAAGACCCTTCTGCCAGGATCATTTTCTAGGGCCCTTCTAATGGACAACCGATGACATATTCTCCTTTGACAAGCATAAGTTAAACATGTAAGAAAGGTAATAAGCTAACAATATTGCATATTAGTGTTGCACGTCTCCAGGATTTTTAGGAGTCGACTAGTCGCTGATCAAAAGTCGCGACTCCGACTATTTGCCGACTCTCGGCGTTCAGTTCTATCGGCATAATTAATAGGTAACAAGAAGTACACTACAGCCTATACAATGATTGTTCAGTATAGTAAGTTCATGTTAAAAATCATTTTTGAACTTATGTTGTTTCAACTGTGATTATGATTATTCAAAAATTGATTTTTTTTGTCATATTCCCACCCATTGTCATCAATGTTTGGACTGGTTTATGTGGCATACATATCTGATTACATGGAGTCGATTCTTGCATTTCTAAAGTTGGAGTCGCGACTCCTCAACGATAGTCACGACTCCGACTTTTGGCAACTTAGTCGTGCAACATTATTGCATACCATAAAGTGGTAGATTATTTGGTAAAAAATGAAATTCTTTGCAATTATGTCATTTTATATACTGTAGATTTGCCTGGAAAATTGCTCACTGTGAAGCTCTCTCATTTTTGAGAAAGTACTCTAAATGTAAAATGTTGGGGGGAGGGGGAGGGACCCCTGACATCTCCTGTAGGTAATGTGTGTACCGCTAGATGTTCTACTATAACTGAAACATCACAATTTGTCACTTTAAACAATTTTCAGTAGGTTTGATGTTGTTTTCTGAAGTCTGGGGTGACAGTAGAATAGCTTGTGAAAGATTAGCCAAAAAGTTGTCTGATCAACCAAACTTATACTAAAACCCTAGTAAAGTAATTGTATTGAAAAAGTGTCTTGTTTGTATAATAATTTCAGATATTGACTCCTGACATCTGCATGTACTCGGTCAGTCAAGGCGCCATCGCTGTTGAAATCAAGACGGAGAATCGTGGTATGCAGCGGGTCTTGTGTGACATCAACCACCCTGAGACACTGCTACGCTGCGTAGCAGAGAGGGCGCTGCTCAGGACTCTAGAGGGTGGATGCAGCGCTCCTGTGGCGGTCCACTCAGAACTTCTTGAAAACCAGGTTAATATTTGTAAAAATTTACTACTAATAATATGAGTCCATTCTTATATAGTGCATAATACCAATGAGATTAGTTTCTATGTGCTTGGATATTATTACCCTGGTCACTGGGATACAGTTCTAACCTGCACAAAGATGTGCACCATTTCCACTCCGTGGGGAGTATTTCTAGCCGAGCTGCCAATGATGCACGTGAAGCCAGATAAACTTAGTCATTCTCGCCCTACCAGGTACCCATTTATACATGTTTTATACCCATTTAATTGATTATTGTCAAGGATATATTATAGTTATCCCTTAGATAATGTATTTCTGGCAGAAGGCATGTGTTATAGGAAGCGGTGAGACATTTCTTTGGTCAAACAGTAAAAGACACTCTAACACTGTGGAAGCCACTTTTTAAAAATTGTGAAAGTATGATATCTGACTTGCATGATAGTGTTTGAATGAGCAAATAAACACCGTAGAAAACAAAACTTTAGACAGCAAAATATGTAAAGATGAATATTAATATCTGAAATCATGTCCTGGTGACAAAAATTTGATTATTGATTATTGTTAAAGGAAGATGCAGCCAGCAACTAACAGGCATAAGTTAAGAAAGATTTTGGGTTCTTGCCAACCAATCTGATTGCATGTGCAATGGCGTGGAGCTGACCATGCGTGACCGATGCATGCAATACTTACAATGTCATTTTTTTTTCTTAACATATTCCTGTTATTTGCCGGCTACATCTTCCTAATTTATTCTTGAAGTGATTATTGATTGATTATTAAATTGATTATGAATTATGCAATAACATAATAAACCATATCCTACTTCTCTGTTTCATCATCAAAATCTGTGCACAGCCATGAATAACTACACCCACTACCATTGTTATACAGGGAAACCCCATTATTACGAGGTTGTCGGGACCACCAATTTTACCTCGTTTTAACCGGTACCTCCTTGTAAACATACATATAATGTATCACACAAAATATAACATGTATGGGACTAGGCATTAAACCCATATGCTTTACTGTTTCTCCCACTTGTTCTGCGCCAAAACTATGAACAGAAGGCTGATTATTTTTCATTTATATACTTATCCAAAGTAATAAACAAAATAGATAAACTAGATCTCAAAATAAAGCAGCAAAATCCATCATCGCTCGTAATTTGCATTAAGTTTTCTGCACGGCTTTGTGTGTGTAACTGGTCAATGTACTGTGCAGTAGTGTGTATTACAGACACACACACACACACACACACACACACCACTGAACTCTACTCACACACGCACTTGCAGATGAGTTGGGGACTTCATTGTGCATGGCTGCGTGGCAGGCTATCACGATGAACTGCGATGCGCTCTGAAACGATCTGGCAATTTTTGTGTTGCCAAAATTTAGAATTTGGTCAGCGCAAGATGCGACTTTCATTTCCTCGTTTTAACCGGGTTAATTTCTTATGTTTTTCTTTGATAATGGGTTGAGAAAAATACCTCGTTATAAGCGATATCTCGCAATAACCGAGCTCGTTGTAAACGGCACTTCTTTCCATTGAACAACATGTAAATGAAAACAGGACCGAGACAATCACCTCGTTAAAAGCGATACCTCACTATTTGCAAGCTCGTTATAACGGGCTTTCCCTGTACCATCAAACTCTGCACACAACATTGCTGTTTGATTGGTTAACATGTGAATAATGGGTATATCGGTTTTTGTATAGAAACAAATTAAATGTTTCTGCTGTTGCATTAAAATGGTGTATAAATTGATGTCTGAACAAGGTGATTTAAAGGCACTGTATAACAGTGTTTCCAGTTTAAAAAATCTGAGCTGCATGATTCCCCATGCTACCAGTGTCTCTGACATGGTCTAAAAATGAAGCCCTGAAAAAATTGCAGTTCAAAACGATCAGTAAGTGCTTTAAAAAAGTAAAAATCATTGAGAGACCATTCCAGCTTTCCCCCATAGACTGCTGTGTTGCAGAATTTCCGATAGGAAATTAATGTGCCAATTTGAATCTGCACATATTGTACAAGTGACAGCATAACTGTCCAAACTTTTGTGTTCTAAGGTGTTTGTTTGTCCATCCAAACACTACCAGATATGTCAGAAAGCAAGGTTTAACAATTTTTTAAATAAGGCTTCCACACTGTTATATAGTGTCTTTAAGTGTTGGATAGCACTGATTTCAAGGAATATCACCCTGTGCATAGTTTGATTTTCATGAAAATGACATTCATGGTTTTTTGTTTTCTATATCTTCATTTGTAGTTGACACTGACAGCTGCCGTTCTTAGTCTAGATGGTGCAGAGTTTCTGGAGGAGAAGCTAACTGCAACAATGCCAAATGTGACGACACAAGAGGCAAGTACTGTTGTACTCAAGTATCATGCAGTGTATCAACATCCAAAAAACAGACACAATTATGAAAGCTTTCCAGAAAATGATTGTATCCGCACTTACAGAAAGTGTTTTTTGATGTGTAATGCAGGGATCAATCTGAACACGAGTGCTAAGCATAGACTGTAAAAAAAAAAAAATACAGAAAAGAGCTTGTAATTTGTATTGAAAAAGATGCAGTTGCCATGAAAATTTACCTGGAATAGAGACCACTGTACTATACAATTCAGTAATGTTACAAAATTTGTACAAATGTAAACAGAACAATGAGCAGGTCAAAGTGAGTAATAAGTATAGCTAGAGTGAGATTCTGCAGAATTTTACTTCAAGGTAAATGACATGATTGGGGGTAGTCCTCAACATAAGCTGAAACTTCTCTAGAATCAAGTAAACTATTCAAGGATTCTCCTGTGAAAATCTTGTAGTCAAATGTTGGCTCATTCTAAAGTAACTAATGTCAATATACCTTGTGGCAGGCAAACCTAATGTGTAGCTCTCTATGGCTTGTTATATCTATCGGGGCACGATAGAATTACATTAGGAGTATGTTCATGCTTAATTCTCCTCAAGTAAACAAATTAGAGACAAATCCTTTTAGCTGGGAGATCTACTTCAGCTGGTGTATAGTTGGTATATGTTTCAACTGATTTGGTTCTTGAGGCATTTTTAAGTATTCCAAATCATGTCACTAACCTTTAACGTGTTGGAGACCAGTGTTGGA
>JZLH01S0177607.1:0-13904 GCA_001188425.1 Eucidaris tribuloides | reverse complement strand
GACACACACACACGCATGCACGCACGCACGCACGCACGCACACACACACACACACACACACACACACACACACACACACACACACACACACACACACACACACACACACACACACACACACACATACTTTAGAGACATTTAAGTCATTGCATAATTGTTCAGCATAATTTTACAATTGTTATAAAACTTGAATGTGGCACGGAAAGGATTATCCTGTTGGTGATGGCATTTTTGAAAAACAAAACTTAGCTCAGCAGTGAAAATTATCGCAAGGAATTTTGCATTCCTGAGCAAAATAAATTCAAGGGCTTGTTTTCAGAATGTTTGATATGGCTTGAATTAATGTAGAATTCATGTAGATAATTACAGTACTCTTATGCTAGTGTGCTATCAAGATTTCCTCCTATGTGTAATTTACAAGAGAAAGACTTAGTGTTTAGAGTGATTATACACTTCGCAGGAGCAGCCCTAGTTAACATGGGGTATGCTGCTGCGGATATTTCCCATTTTATTTTGTTTATTTTTCAGTTTATAGACTAAATTGAATTTGTGTAAAATTCCATTCTATTTCTGTTTTTATCTGCTCTTAAGCAGAGGTACTGTGGTAAGATTGGTAAGGCGATTGCCTCATTATCTAGAGGTCTTGAATTCAAAACCAGCCCGAGGCATGTATGTCCTTTAGCACGATATTTTATCTGCTATGCCACTCTCCACCCAGGCATATAAATGGGTACCCGGTAGGAATGGAATGCGTGCGCCTATTGTGGCTGCCAAGTCTTGACTGATCTCCGTTTAGGAGTGGACAGGTGTTTAATAGACTTACAAGCATCCGATGACTGGGTAATCATAGTGAAGCGGGCTTAGAGATAATGTATTTTATATTATGTACTGTATAAATCAAATCAAAACTATGATTATTATTATATTATTATTTTCCATCCCACTCTTAGAAATCCTCCCAAGAATACAAGGATGCCAGTGACTTGTGGGCCGTCTTCCTCCAGTCCAAGCGAGAACTTCTGGAAAAAGAGGACATCCATGTCATAAAAGGGCCTCCCTCATCCAGTAAAGATGACCAACAGGTGAGAAATTTTACTCAGACTCACATCATTTAATTTAATGAGGCCACATGTAAATCCACAATACGGCCGTGATCTGTGTTCGGGTCTTGATTTGTGACATTTTGTTCTTTTTGGCCAATGATATTCTTCAAAACATAAGTAAGGACCGCAGTTTGGACATGACCTGGCAGAACCATGTGTCTCTAGTTTAGACATTTTCAGATTTTTTGGTCAGTGATGTTCTGAAGAACATCATGTTTATTGTGTCCAAATATTCTGCAATCACTCTTCATTTTGAAAATAAAATTCACAAATTTTTAAGGAAACAATGATGTCATTGAGCAGGCAGCACTACATAACTTCAGATATGTTGTGTGAGAAATGGCTAATGTTGTGTAGTTTTCTTGCAATAGCACGCAAGTAAAGTTACATGAACATTTAGATTTACCTTTCCATGTATTGTTGCTGCATATCTAGCCAACAAATTCCCCAATATTCACTGAAATTAATGTGTTGAAATAACATAAATTAGCAAGTGTGCATAAGATGATTTCAACTACTCAGTCATTTTTTGTGATAGAATTTCTTGTATTCAAGGATACATATCTGATTGCTTATGGTGTTGTAATGTCTAATATTTAAATGATATTTATGGAATTCAAATCTATTTTGATAGTAGCATTTATATGAAGAAATCAAAACTTTGAAAATAATCCATAAAAACTGTATAAAAATGAACAAAACAAAAATAAAGCACACCAAAACAAAGCAGGACAACATCACCAACATTGTTATCATCATCATCATCATCATCATCATCATCATCATCATCATCATCATCATCATCATCATCATCATCATCATCATCATCATCATCATCATCATCAATAACAACAATAACACCGAAGGTAAGGCTTATATTCACCATAACTGTATTTGTACAGTACACAAATGTGTGTACTTCTTTAGTCACATTCTGTAAACCCAAATGAAGTTAACAACTTAACTCCATAATGTACAGTTACATGTACAGTTACATATCCGGTAATATTTTACCTGTGACATTGATATTCAACCTTAACTACTGCAGTCACATAACTAATTGAAGTCTGTCATTTCACTCCCGAGTTTATAACACTTGACTGCAGAAATATTTTTGTTCATAAGACCATAATTCAGTGTTTCATAATTCATTTGTAACTTTATAGATAGATCTTGTATGACTGTAGAGTAGATCAGTGATACATTTTATATTTTATTAGTGTACTAACTCATCATGTTTAGTTTATGCTATTTTCTTTAGAACTGCTTCTGTGTCATGCAGTGTTTAATTTGAGCTTGGATTGTAAAATTGTAATTTGCTCTGTTAAAAGGACAGTGCAGAGACACAGTTGTTTAACTGTAAAGCAAAATTTTGTTTCATCCAGCAAATAGGCCAATCTTGAAATTTCACATTATGTTCATATAGAATCTGATGTACTTGGATGGACTAAGGAAATATTCTAAAACTTACCAATGTTGTGCCATGCCTACACATATCATGTCAATACCTTTTGAGATCTACTTTTGTGGTGTTGCCCAATTTCTAATTTTGGCTCACCGGGGTGTTGTGCCATTAGAAAAATCATGATTTTAATTTTTCACTCTGATACTGTAAGAATGTTCAAATTACAGCCGTGTCATGTCAGATCAAGCAGAGCAAATCACAAATATGTACTTGTTGGAATCTGAATTGATTTGTTTTCACAGTAGTAGTAGTACTTTTTAAATGCCTGTATCTTGAAGGTATTGTGATTTGTGATTCAACAGATATTTTGACTTGTGTGCATCTAACATATTCATTGTGTATTTAACCATTTCCTTTCTCATAACTAGCTTTATGCTGACTAGCTCTTAACCATATCTTTGATTGTTTTGTACACAGTGTTTTAACAATGAACATTAGGGCAAATCCAAGAAATACATAAAAAGAAATGTTTTTAACAATTAAGATTAGAGCAAATTGCAGAAAAACATCGAAAGAACAACAAAAACTAAGCAAGATTTTTCAACTTCTTGACAAAAACAAATGAATTGATATTTTGTCTATAATGGTGAGGCAGAATTGGATTCCGAAGTAAACAAATTTACTGTCTGAGTTAACAATGTTAAGGATTTCCAACTACCAAATACAAATGTTTATCATGCTATTTTTTCAGAGTTCAGACAAACAGAAATGGTTCAATCCCTGACTTACAGGTTAAAAATTCAAATTCTGTCATATTATTCAAACTGTTTAATTGCTCTCATGGATGCTGATCCAAAATAACAGCCCAATTACTGAGAAGTTTCTTTTAGTCGTTTTTGATTAATGCACAAACCCTACAGAAATATTCACATTTCCATTAGTACTAATCAAAAAAGAGGAGATCAAATATTTGTGCTGGCATAATAATTAAATGGCTCCAGTACATTCTCATAAATGAACCAAATTGTTTTATTGCTTAAATACGGATGCAGAACAAAATTGACTCTGCATATTTCCTGAGATTTTGTTTTCATTTGTTCTCATTTAACGCCCCACTAACCCACCACCATCTGTCATCCATGAGTCAGTTTCATCTACTGAGTGTGTGTGTCGATGCCCCGAGTGCCTCGTACAGGCTAGTGGAGTCTCAGAAATCACCCATAGTCCTCTTAAAGAAACAACAGTTCCACTCGGGCACGTCTGTCCAAACCTGTGGTTATGAGACTATCTGTGGGGGTCAGGTACTCTGTCTATTGGTGTCTGTGTCTTTTGCTTGTATGTTGTATATTTTGTTGGTTGAAGATGGGAATGCTGACAAGACAACATTTAAGTACATGTATGCCTCTTATTCCTTCATAGGTTTAGGCTTGTTTTGAGTTAATGTTATACTTGCATAAAGCCAGTACTTGAGTAATAAAATTGATAACCGAGTACCGGTACTCAATGACTCATTGGGAACAATAAACATTGCCTGATTTAGACAGTCTGTCTTCGAGTGACAGGTTGAAATGCACTGTGGTCAAATTTCATACTCTCAAAATCAAAACCACTCACAGACATTCATTCTTCACCACATCAACCTCGAGTCTAAACGGTTGTGTCAACAAGTCATAACAGTGATAACGATACTTTATATATTTTACAAATTACAAAACTTTGGTCTCCATATCGGCAAGCTCAAAGAAAAAAGAAGTCGATTATCAAAAAAAAAAAATCACTGTGTAGTGTGTAGTCAATTAGCAAACAGGGGTTTCAAAAGAGGCTTAGTTAGGTTACTGGTCATCAAATATGTATCATGACTCTTCATTTAATGGAACAACAGTACTGTCGTTGATGATTGAAAAATCTTTCATCAAAAATTTCACATTTCATATTTTCAGTGAGGGTAAATGAAGTTTGCTTATATGTGGGACTAATTCATTATATGCAATAAAAAGGTTGGATTGCAGTTTGATACACCGACCCCCACCCCCCCTGAGTAAGCTCGTTGCTTGGAGTGTGGTATGGCACCACAATTTACATAGTTCCCAATATAGATTTGCATGTGCTCGTACTTTGTCAGCAGTGAGGGTTTGTGTAAAGATATGTTCAAACAAAGTGTTCTGTTGTTTTCAACTACTCTCTCCTGCTACTATAGTGACATTTTTAGATACCATCTGTTTCACAGAAGGTTTGAAAGCAGCTGATATAAAATGTTAGTTGCGTCTGCAAGGTAATCAACCTGTATCTGTGTAATTTCTCTTTAAGATGGAAGAGAAATTCATTGGACTCATGCAACAAAGAAATACATGTAGTGCAGTGAAAAATTGTCTGGGGTCTGTAGTCCAAGAATTTATTCTATTTTACACAACACATCTACCCCATCCCCTCTTAAACAGTTTAAAAAAAATCTTTTGGAGGACATGATGACACTCCACATATTTGCCACATTAGAGGATCTGTACCATAAACAACCGCAAACAATGATGAAATGTTAGGACATAATGTATTCAATGTAAAAAGTCTTACATACGTTAGAGATATAGAAGCAACATGATTTTATGTATGTACAAATTACATACATAGCTCCACAAAAAATATTTACGGGTTAGAATGGAGCATGTTTTTTAACTGCTAGAGTGTGCATTATTAGTGTTGTCTTGTTATACATGTATTTACCACTTTCAATTAACAACAAAAATAAGTGGTTCTGTATTTCAGTGATTTTTGTCCTGTCAGTAACTTCACCTCATTTGTGACAGATGTAATCTTGATGTTTATTGTTTTCTTCTCTCTTTCCAATGCCCCCCCCCCCCGCCACCTTTTCTTTTGCATGCCAATATTTTTTTTCATGCATAGTTTGAATATTTTGCTTCCTCAAGTGAAATGTCAAGAATTCAGTTGCATATTGTAACCATGTATCATATTGTGTGATTTATGGTGTTTACAGAGTTGTGATTTGTGATTGGAAATTGTCATGAATAAATAAATGAACAAGTAGATATCTATGTAAATTACTAATTAACTACCCAACTGTTAGCAGAAATAAAAAAAATGTTATAGATATATGTAAATTAATCAATTGATAATATAAATACTTTGAAATATAGAAATGATTGATAAAGAAATACATATGTATATAAATAAAGAAAGTGAATTACTAACTAACTAACTCACTAACTAACAAACTAACTAATGAACTATACTATTAAAGCAATAAAGATATCTATGTTCCCTATGTTACTTATGTTGTATGTAAGTAATTTTTTGTGCAATTTCTTAAATTTGCCAAAAATTAATTCTGTATAAATGTTTACAAAGTTAAGATGAACATACAATTATTATTGATCACCTTTTACAATTAACCACATAACTGGTACCACAAAATGTTGAATATTTTATTTAAAAAATGAAACCAAAATGCTCCTTTATGTAATGTATCTCTTCCGCCTATGACCGTTCATGTTGATTTTTTAATTTAACCACAGGATGCGGCCGAAAGTAGTGGAGGTGCGATCAAGGACGAACCTGCCGCCCTGATGGAGGATGACAGTGCTATCGCCCCCTCGGAGCCAGTGGAGGAGAGCGGCTACATCGTGGAGAACCCTGAGGACCCCCTGGAGCTGCTCTTCACCGCGGTGATGGGCCACCGGGACGCGACGGGCCGCATCGTCAGTCTCATGTTCCGCAAGCTGCCGCAGCGACACGAGTTCCCTGGCTATTACGAGGTCATCGACAACCCCATCGACCTGTGTGACATCGCCATCAAAATCAGGGTAACGAAGACAACTGTTGTAATTACTATACTATAGTTTGTTGTGTCAATGGCAGAAGGGTGTTAGTATGTGCTGTAAGTAGAAGGGTGTAAACAGCAAATAGCCTCTAATTTGATACCCAGTGACTATTTTGATATTTGCTCTTTAAAGACTGACAGAAGGTCCTACAAAGATCAAAATGCCTTTTCTGACTAGAGGCAATTTACTGTTAACGCCTTTCTGCTTAGAGTACATGCTTACGCCCTTCTGCCTGCAACAGAGCAAGTATGAATTCTCTTTTCAGATATCATTGGGTGAAATAGATTGTTTGTCATTATCTGCAATTGATAAATTTATTAAATTTAACATAACCTTGAGACATTTTTGTCGAGCCCACCGAGGTGGAGGGAGACTAAGGGATCACTATGGCGTCTGTCCGTCCGTCTGTCCGTTGTCCGTCCGTTATGCTTACAAAAACTTGAATAACTCTGTGCTAAATGCTCTAATTTCAATCAAACTTGGATGGAAGATTGATAATACCGACTTTCAAATTAAGAAGTATGTGATGGTCACCAGAAGGTCAAAGGTCACCAGCAGAGGTCAACAACCTTTTTGAGCCCAATGTTAAGTTTTTTGAGTTTTGATTATGGCCCATAACTTTGCCCCCATTTGCCCAATTGTGACCAAACTTGGATGGTAGATGTCTCATAGGGAGCTGAAGGTCACCACAAGGTCAAAGGTCACGTACAGGGGTCAACAACCTTTTTGAACCCAATGTTAAGTTTTTGTCTCGCCTGCTTAGCAGAGCGAGACATAGGTATCACTATTTCCGGCGTCGTCAACAATTTTGTTGTACACCCAATAACTTTCTATAGCTTCGAGGTGGGATCACCAAATTCATACCAGAGCCGTCCATCTCTTGAAGGCACAGGTCAAGTTTGAATATTGAAGTCGAATTTGAATAAGGTCAAAGGTCAAAGGTCAATGAACTTTCCAATGACTGCACTGTGCTATGTAGTACACCAATAACTTTCTATACCTTCGAGGTAGGATTGCCAAATTCGTACAAGAGGTCCATCTCTTGAAGGCGCAGATCAAGCTCGAATATGAGTTGAATTTGATTAAGGTCAAAGGTCAAAGGTCAATGAACTTTCCATGACTGGCACTGTGCTATGTTAGTCATATAGCATAGTTTTGACATGCAGTCTCTTCATGACTGCAATATGCAGGCGAGACAACGCTTGGCGTTTGCCTTGTTTGAGCTAGTTTTGATTATGGCCCATAACTTTGCCCCCATTTGTCCAATTGTGACCAAACTTGGGTGGTAGATGTCTCATAGGAAGCTGAAGGTCACCACAAGGTTAAAGGTCACCGACAGAGGTCAATGACCTTTTTGAACCTAATGTTAACTTCTTTTTGAGCAAGTTTTTGTGTACACGAAACTGGGCGAGACACATTTTGGCTATCGCCTTGTTTAAAAAAGGATAATGACTCATTTGGAAAGATCAGTTAGTTGGGATTAAAATGTTAATAAAAGTGTCTTAAAATTTTTTTGTTTATATCTAAATCAGTGGCATGCAGTATATTGCTGAACAGTTTTATGCAAAACGTGTTACCAGAAAAATCAGTGTGTGTATAAAAAAGAAAACAGAAAGAAACAGAATTTGTAATTATAAATGAAAAAACTTGGAAGAAAATGGTGCAGTTACTGTTTTTTATCTGGAAAATAAATGAACTGTTAATTTCAGAAAATGGAAAATGTGTATCTTTCATGAGATGTGGTTGATTTGATTCATCTTTTAGAACAAGAAGTACGATCGTCTCCACGACCTCGAGAAGGACCTCCTCCTGATGGTGAAGAATGCCAAGACGTTCAATGAGCCAGGATCCCAGATCTACAAGGATGCGATCACACTCAAGAAAGTCATCTCCTCCAAGAAATCCGAGTTGGAAAGGGCAGGGAAGGAGGTTCACCACTCCAGCAAGTCTAGGTAAAGCCCCCATTCCACATAATGGAGACCCTTGTGAGACCACAGACTTACCCACGATCAGCAAGATCCCTCGGCAGTCTCCAAGACTATATAAAAGTAGTGTCTATTTGAAATGGCTTTAAATACCCTTGAAACATAGTTGAAGGACCAAAAATCTTGCTGATCTTACAATAGTCCTCCAGCGATCTCTTAACAGTTTTTCAATGATCTTTCATGCAAATTATGGTCTCTTGGCGATTGTAATGTAAGTGTTTCACTGGTTTCGATAGGTTTTCACGCGTCTTTTAATGATCCCTCAATGATCTCTCAAAAATCTTTCAAAAATGTGGCAATTCTTGAGAGACTGTCAGAAGACAATTGACAGACTAGTAAGACCTTTGAGCGCTCATTGATAGAATGCTGAAAGACTGCCGAATGACCCTTTCATGAAAACTGCCCAAAGACAATTTTGAAAATGTTTTGGAGACCATGCAATTCACTGGAAGATCACTTGGGAATCATGAAAGACCTCGGAGATCATGCAAAGTTTACTAAAAGATCATTGAGAGATCTGTCGATTTTTATGGTCTTCCAGTGATCTTCCAAAGGTCTTGCCCTATGTGGAATGACCTTATAAGGTACCATGGCATTGCTGGGAATTGTGGGGAGTGGTGGGGGGGGTGGTTCTAAATTTATAATCTTCGCTTAGGGTTTAGGGGCCTGCCTTATGTCCCCAGGTAGGGTGTAGGGCCTATTTTGGGGGAGCCATCAAATTGTATTTGAAAATTCAAATCAAGTTGTTTTTACAATTATTAGATTAGCAATAAGTCAGCTGAAAATATTGGAATGAATATATATCCATAATGTAATGGATTATTGTATCTGTGATGGAATTCCCTAATTATCATTTTATATTTTGCAAAGTCCACTGTCAACATTTTGGCGTAAAAAAATGTGTGTGCACTGTGGGAATTAAAGTACATGCTTGATCTTATCTTCGTAATAACACAATGATTTCTCGCCAGAATCTGGTATGATCATAGTTACGATGATTCTCATTCAAATAATGCAAATGAGCAAAGTGTGAAAAATTTGTAAAACACTTGAACAACTATTTTTTGTTTTTCATACTTCTGACACCATTTGGAGGTCATTTTTTGAAGGTCATAAAAACGGAGATCCCCTAATTCCTCTTCTCAGTATTGATTTCATGACTAGTTGTATGCTTGATGGAATGGATAATTGATTATTAATTTACTTGTAATGTTTTTCATTTGTTTTTCTGTTTTGCTCTGCTTAGACGATCATCCACTCACGCTCACAGCCAATCGGCGGTGGCTGAAGCCCTCATACTGGCCGGATACGAGAATACAGATGAGGAGGAGAAGGAGGAGGCGACGCCCACCCCCACCCCTCCTCCCCCTCCACCCCCTGCCTCAGCTCCTGCCCCCTCGACCTCCACCACTGCACCCGCCCCAGCCATCGTGTATGAAGAGAACGATGACGACAACGAGAGTTTCTCCATGGATGTCAGCGATTCCCTTCATGTCTTGTTTGACTTCATTGTCAACTTCCGTAACTCGCTGGGTCAGATCATGTCATGCATCTTCAACGAGCCGTAATTACTCCGTATGTATCCCGACTACTATGAGGAGATCAAGAAACCTATGGCCTTGTCCAAGATCAGAACGAAACTCAAGGTAAATCAAATGTGCAAAATATTGTGATGTAGAATAAGTACACAGTGTTCAGTGAAACTCCCCCCTAAAATACCCTGTACTGGACCATAAGTCTATACAAACTGAATCTTGTGCAAGTCTCACAAAGAAAGACTTGTTCAAGTTTGTTGCAAGAATGTTTGTTTGTTCATTTATGACTGAAACAAAATTATGATTTGAAAGTAGAAGAGTTGATTCATTTTATGTCGTGCTGAGAAATGAATAAATCTGCGCTGAGTCTTTGCATAAGATTCTCTCTATCACAGAAGGGACTAGTCATGAAGTGATTAGTCGCAGATGTGCTGTGGCAAGATTGGTAAAGCGCATGCCTCACAATCTAAAGGTCTTGATTTTAGTTCCATCAAACAGCATTCATGTCTGTCAGCAAGACATTTCATGTGCCTTTCTGCTCTCTATCGTGGATGGTAAATGGGTACCGAGCAGGTACCAATGTACCTTTGAGTAGATAGATGTCTGATAGACGTACAAGCATCCGATAATTGGGGCCACAATTAAAGATCATATATTTCATGTAAAGCATTATAAATATTGAATCTATCATTAACTCTTAACGTACCAGATGATTTAAACCTCTATGGCCTTTATATGTATTATTTGGTGCAGATCTGCAACTTCAGCACGTTTAGAGTTAACATAATTGTCATTATTTTCAATATTAGTTGATTATCTCAAATGACTCTCATTTTTTTCCAAAGCAAAACAAGTTTAAAACCTTAGATGAGCTTAGCAGCGAGATAGAGCTCGTGTTCAAGAATGCCACGCAGTATAACATGCCGTCATCACAGCTTTACAAGGACGCAGAGAAACTTCAGAAAGCCATGCTGCATAAAAAGAAGGAACTCGACAAGGCCGAGGTCAAGGTAAGATGTGAAAGAAAACTTGACAGTTCCATTGGTGACTGTGAATTATGAGTTAAAATTGCAAGTGACAAAACTGTCAGACAAAGTGTTAAACCGATTGTAAAAGTTGTCAAACAAGTAGACAAAAGATCAAATTGGAATTAGCATTCATGTCACCATGGCATCTCGAGACAATGCTGTATTGACAATTTTTATACCCCCGCCAAACGAAGTTTGAAGAGGGTATATAGGAATCGGCAATTCAGCATACGGTCGGGCAGTAGGTCAAACGGGAGGCCGGGCGGGCAGTTGGGCGGGCAGTTGGGCGGTCAGTCTGTTGCAAATCTTGCGGATCGAACTACTTCCTCAGTTTTTGACCAATGCTCGTGAAATTTGGCGCACACATTGGTCTTGGGGTAAAGATGTGCAAGACTCATTTTTCGAATGTGTTGAAAATTGCGTTGCCATGGTAATGGCATATTATGGCAATAAGTCAGGAACGTGATGGGCAGGGGTATTAATCACCTTAGTGATATTTCTAGTTATTATTTGATGAAAAGTGTTTGAAAATGAGCAGGAAACATGTCTTGGGTTTGAATGTGACTTGAATATAAAGTTAACCCCATTAGTCCCAGAGTCCTCTACTCACGCAAAGTATCATTGCATTTTAACTTTGCTGATAATCATACGGGGTAAATCTGTAATCCAGTGGTGATCTTGATATTGTTTCTCAATTCTTTTGTTAACTTTTGCAGAAAGAGCTGGAGAGTGAGGACGAGGGAAGCGAGAAGGGGGGCAGGAGGAGGAGGAGTGGAGTCCCTGTCTGGAAGAGCCGACGATCAGACACCGAGTCCACTCTGAAGACCAAGATGATGAGCCTCTATCAGAGTCTGGTCAATTTCCAGGTATGGATACCATCAATTATCACCATCATCATCATCATCATCATCATCACCATCATCATCACCATCATAGTCATCACCATCATCATCATTATCGTGATAATTATCATCATCATCTTCAGTATAACCATTATCATCATCATCTTCACGATCATCATCCCTATCATGATAATCATCATCATCATTTTCAGTATAACCATTATCATCATCATTATCATCAGCATCATCATCATCATTATTATGATAATCATCATCATCATCTTCAGTATAACCATTTATCATCCTCATCCTCATCAGTCTTTTTTCTTTGAGTACAATAAAACATGTGTAAGCATAATCATCACCATCACTATCACCACCATTATCATCATGATCATCATCACCATCACCATCATCATCATCATCATCATCAGTTTTTATTCATCATCATCATTATATTCACTATCATCTTTATCGCCATTATCATCATCATCACCATTATTATCATCATAATTAGTTTTTATTCTATGAGTATAGTCAAACCTGTCCTAGCAGCCATCTACCTACAGTGGGCACTGATTGCATTCCCCTAGAGACAAGTTATGGGTTTAAAAACCTGCCTTTGACAGCCACCTGTCTATTAAAGCCACAGTTTTCATCTCCCTTAGTTGCTGCTATAGACAGATTTCACTGCATTTCTTTGTTTATTTTCATGCTATGTATTTGTAAATAATATGGTGTGATCTCTTTCTTATCTATTTGTATATTTGTTACCTTGTGATATGCAGGATGAAACTGGTCGGAATCCCATCACCTTGTTTATGGAGAAGCCGTCCAAGAAGGAGTACCCTGACTACTACCACATCATCACTGAACCCATCGACATGAAAACAATTGAGAGCAACATCAGACATGACAGGGTAAAAAGCTAGATTTACACAAATCTTTAAAATTTTCATTTTTCTCACATTTCAGTTGAGAAGGTGAGCCAATTCTTTCAGAAAATCATGTAGAATCATTTTGGCTGTTACATACTTAAACAGCAAGCAAGAGGAAATGGGATATTTGATGAAAATTGAAAGTTAATGTACAAGGTCAATAGGGCATTGCCTCACCTTTATCACAAAAAGTAGCAAAGGTGCTAAAATAAGAATCCTCCATAATAATGATTACACAAACTTTGAACATTCATAACTTTGATCAGTTTAGACAAATTTACTCTAAATTTCACTTTTCTTTATCTCACTGTTTCGTATTCTCTGAATGTAAATTGATGTCTGGGTTTCATTTCCCTTGAATTACTCTAAATATAAATACAGTAATATCAAACTATTTCCTTTCTTAATTTCTTTCTTCGTCCAGTACTTCAACGAGGAGATGCTGATGAAGGACTTCCAGCTGATGTTCAACAACGCCCGCCACTACAACGAGGAGGGTTCCATGGTGTACGAGGATGCCAACCGCCTGGAGAGACGCCTGAAGGAGAAGTGTAAGGAATTGGGTCTCATGGTGGTACCAGGTGAGCTCAGAAATTCACTCCAGGGAAAGAAAAGAAAAGGAGAGAAAAAAAAAGATAGTGGTTTCTGCTCATCCCGTTGGCACCATTTGTCCTGACATCACGTCTGTCGGCTAACCTCAAAACATCGCCCTCTCTGTCCGATGTGATGACATCTTTCTCCTTTCTCCTATAAATCATTCATCCGTTTCTTTCCTCTGCTTTAACTCGGTGAATATCAAGCGTTATCATTAATTTTTGGTTGATTTTCGGTGACATCATTGACTTTTGATTTGGTTTGGCAAGCGCCAATCGGTAGCTGCATGGTAGCAACATTATTTTTGTTGTTGGTTGTGAAATGTTTTGCTTTATTTGGTTTATGCTGAGGTGAAACCTCAAGTTGTTATTAAGCTGGGTTGACACAAACTTGGGACAAATTATTTTTTCTTGGTAACTTCACCCTGTCTATCATTTCATCCATTTTTTCTACATTCTAGTATTATACTTATCTTACTAATATTATACTTACCTTACTGAAATTATACTAACCTGTGTTTTCCTCTGTTTAACTATGTTCTTGATTTTCCAGTAATTTGAAAAATAACAGTTATAACAGTAACACCATAATGCTTGATTAATATGCTGTTTATAGATATAATCTCAATATATTGCATAGTT
>JZLH01S0177567.1:41643-53691 GCA_001188425.1 Eucidaris tribuloides | reverse complement strand
AGTGATGACCTTTGACCTGAAAGTTACTGTGTAAGCCAAGTTTAGTTATCAACACTCTATTACAGTCATGAGATATGACAAAACAATCGCATTTTTCTTTGTGACATCATAGATGACTCAAGAAGAATTTGATCATAGAAAAGATGGTATCTGAAGACCTTATCTACGCATCCATAGGCTATCAGGAATAAGCAATAAAAGTGGGGTCACCGTTAATTCTAAGAGAGTTATAGTGATTTAAAAATGCCCATCTTCACTACACGCGCGCATGCGCCCGGCATTTTTATTTTTTGGACATAGAAGCAATAATTTTGGGTCCTGATGGTCGGGAGGTTCTAAACGATGTAGAATTCAGTCAGAACATCTAAAATCCTCGAAAAAATACGTTTTCGTCGGGAAAAGGGTGGCGCGAAAAAACGCGCGGCAGTACGTGCCGCGCACTAAATGCTCAAATGACGCTGAAACATAAGTATCCCGCCTACCTATAAGAAGTCATTTGGAGCACCTTTAATTTTTCACGTCAGCCGCTAACCGACACATGTGAAGACGCCGGCGGCGCACGTGGTCTTTGGACCAAAAAGATGACCCAGTACCTGAACTTGACGCGCTTGCCAAGTTTGGTTGTTTTATTCGAAGAACCGCCGCTCGAGATATTGCAATTATGAGGTTTAACTCTACTTTTTACTAATGACGTCATAGATGACGCTCACGGGGCAAGTGACGCACACTGACAAAAATTGTGTTGTTGAGGTGTTGACACGTGACATATGCTAGTAAGTTACAAGATGATTGATGATGGCGTTATTGAGATATCGTGCTTAACAAGAAATGGTCAGAAAGAAAGCACAAATAAAAAACTAGATTTTAATTCGTCACTGAGACGAATTGGTGATCCGCGTATTCGCTTCGCGATCAGTACAGTCTATATGGCGTATCATAACTTGTTCGAAGCTGTCCCATTCATCTTAACTTCTCTGTCAAAAATTACTTCATATATCGGCGTGCGCGTACGCGTTCGTCGTGACTCCCGCACGCACATGATGAGCACCAGTGATGACCTTTGACCTGAAGTTACTTGTACCAAGTTTAGTTATGCACACTCTACTCCATATATGAGATATGCGCAAAAACACGATTTTACTTTGTGACGTCATAGATGACGTCAGAAGAATTTGTCATAGAGTGTGATATCTGAAACCGTTATCTACGCATCATAGGCTATCAGAATAAGCAATAAAAAGTAGGGGTCACCGTTAATTCTAGAGAGTTATCAGTCGATTTAAAAATGCCCATATTTCACAGCGCGCGCAATGCGCGCGCATTATATTTTGGTGGCGTATAAGCAATATTTTGGGTCCTGATGATCGGAAAAGGGTTCTAAACGATGTAGAATATCAGTGCAGACATCTAAATCAATCGGAAAAAATACGTTTTTCGGTTGGGAAAGGGGTGGCAATAGCGAGAAAACGTCGAGCCACCGCTCGGCGCGCACTATGCACAAATGCATCAGAATATATAGTACCGTTAATAAGAAGTCATTTGAGTATTTTTATTTTTTGACAAAGCGCTTCGTAGCACGCATGTGAAGACGCGTGCGCCACCAGGGCTTGAGCTAAAGATGACCCATGACAACTTGACCTTGCCTAAGTTTGGTTGTTTTATTCGACCGCCGGCTCGAGATATTGCAAATATAGGTTTAACTCTAGCATTTTTTACTAAATGACGTCATAGATGACGTCCACGGGCAAGTGACCACATGACAAAAATTGTGAATGTTGAGGTGTTATACGTGACATAACATGTTAAAGTTACAAGATGATTGACGATGGCGTATATGGTGTCTCAGAAATGACGCAGACAGAAAACAGGACAAACTGTTTTAATATCGTCACTGAGAGAAATTGGTGATCCGCGTATTCCTCCGATCAGTAGACCTTAAGACAGATTGTGACAGTCTATAAGGCGTATCATACTTGTTCGAAAGCTGTCCCATTTCATCTTAACTTCTGCTGTCAAAAGTTACTTGATATAATGCCGGCGTGCGCGTAGTTCGTCGTCACTAACCCCGCACGACATCAAGATCCAATGATGCCTTTAGGAGCAGCTGGTTCGGAGTGATTTATAGTTATCACACTCTAACTCCAATCATGAGATAATGCGCCGTTTTTATTGTGACGTCATAGATGACGTCAGAAGAATTTGTTATATGAAAGTGATATCTGACCTTTAATTACGCATCATAGGCTATCAGATAAAGCAATAAAAAGTAGGGGTCACGCAGTTAATTCTAGAGAGTTATCAGCGATTTAAAAAATGCGCTATTTCCTACGCGCGCAATGCGCGCGCATTTATATTTTTTTTGGGCGTATTAGGCAATATTTTGGGTCCTGATGATCGGAAAAGGGTTCTAAACGATGTAGAATTCAGTCAGACATCTAATCATCGAAAAAAATACGTTTTTCGGTCGGTGAAAGGGGTGCGGGCGAAAAAAACGCGCGCGTACGGCGCGCGCACTAAAATGCTCCAATGACCTGAAACATATAGTACCGTTAATAAGAAGTCATTTGGAGGCATTTTAAATTTTTTGACGAGCGCTCGTACACGCATTGAAGACGCGCGCAGCGCACGTGGTTTGGACGCTAAGATGACCCATGACCTGAACTTTGACCCTTTTTGCCATCAGTTTGGTTGTTTGTATTCGATTCGCCGGCTCGAGATAATCGCAAATATAGGTTAACATGCTAGCATTTTTACTAATGAGCGTCATAGATGACGTTCACGGGCAAGTGACCACACTGACAAAAATTGTGTGGTTGAGGTGTTGACAACGTGACATAATAATGTTTAAGTTACAAGATGATTGACAATGCGTTAAATGAGATATCGTGCTAACAGAAATGGTCAGAAAGAAACAGGAACTAGATTTTAATTCGTCAGCTGAGACGAATTGGTGATCCGCGTATTCCTCCGATCAGTAGACCTTAAGAGATTGTGCAGTCTTATGGCGTAATAATAACTTGTTCGAAGCTGTCCCTTTTCACTTTAACTTCTCTGTCAAAAATTACTTGATATATGGCGTGCGCGTACGGTCGTCGTGACTCCCGCACGAACATGATGAGACCAGTGATGACCTTTGACCTGAAGTTATGTGTACCAAGTTTAGTTATCACACTCTACTCCAGTCATGAGATATGGCAAAACCCATTTTTCTTTGTGACTCATAGATGACGTCAGAAAGAATTTTGTCTAGAAAGTGTATCTGAAACCTTATCTACGCATCATAGGCTACAGAATAAGCAATAAGTAGGGGTCCGTATATATCTAGAGAGTTATCAGGATTTAAAAATGCCATCTTTCACTACGCGCGCAATGCGCGCGCATTTTATTTTTGGACATAGAAGCAATATTTTGGGTCCTGATGGTCGGAAAGGCGTTCTAAACGATGTAACAATTCAGTCAGACACTAAATCCATCGAAAAAAATACGTTTTAGGTTCGGGAAAGGGGTGGCGCGCGAAAAAAACGCGCGCGTAACGCGCCGCGCACTAAAATGCTGCCAAAATGAACGCTGAAACATATAGTACCGGTTAATTAAGAAGTCAATCTTGAGCACTTTATTTTTCACACGGCGCGATCCGTACAGCCATGTGAGGAGAGAGCGAAGCAACCGTGTATTTGAGACCAAAAATACATCTGGAATATGAATGAGACCATTGGCTTATGGTTGTTTTATTGAGGCAGCCGGCTTGAGTTTGGACATGGTCCATAGTTTTGTCATATGCAGTCATAGATGACGTCGAGCAAGTGACCACACTGACCAAAAATTTGTTTGTTGAGGTGTTGACCGGACGTGACATAACTATGTTAAGTTACAAGATGATTGACGATGGCGTTAATAGAGATATCGTGCTAACAAGAATGACGCAGAAAGAACACAAATAAACAAACAAACTAGAGTTGAATTCGGTCACTGAAGACGAATTAGGCATTAGGCCGATCTCCCGCTTTGCCGCACCCATAGCGTTGATACAAAGCAGGACTGGAAGGGGGGGGGCGGTTAATGAGTATTTTGAATGTAATTTTGAATTGACGTGAAACATTTGTTTACTAGCGTTGAGTGAAATGAAACACGTATGTCTGCGTTGGCAACAATCAGTCTGCGCATGTGCCTGGACTTAAAAAAAAAAAAAAAAAAAAGAGGTAATGAAATATTCCATGACTGTCCTGATGTGTGTTGGCCAATATTCTGACTATCAGCTGTAGTGGTTGTGAGATTCCTGGTTGGCTAAGGATTTTGAAAAGAGAGTATTTCAAAGTTACGAGAGACTATGAGCGCAGGGTATGATCGGATTTTATATTGATCTGGTTCTTCGACAATATGACACAATGCCATTTGAGATCATTATGAAGATGTGGCAACTAGCTAAGTATATCGAACCATTGCACGCTAATTAGTTTTTTCAATATCGTGGCGTCACAACACCATGCCATTTTATGCTGAAACTGTAGCAAATTACAAATCATACTAGATTTTAATTCGTCACTGAGACGAATTGGTGATCGCGTATTCCCTCCGCATCAGTAGCACCTTAAGAGATTGTGACAGTCTTATGGCGTATCATAACTCGTTCAAGCTGTCCCATTCATCTTAACTTCTCTGTCAAAAATTACTTATATATTCGGCGGTGCGCGTACGCGTTCGTCCGTGACTCCCGCACGCACTGATGAGCACCAGTGATGACCTTTGACCTGAAGTTACTGTGTACCAAGTTTAGTTATCACACTCTACTCGTATCATGAGATATGCGCAAACACATTTTTTTGTGACTCATAGATGACCGTCAGAAGAATTGTCATAGAAAGTGGTATCTGAAACCTTATCTACGCATCATAGGCATCAGAATAAGCAATAAAAAAGTAGGGGCACGTTAATTCAAGAGAGTTATCAGCGATTTAAAATGCCACTCTTCACTAACGCGCGCAATGCGCGCGCATTTTTATTTTTTGGGACATAGAAGCAATATTTGGCGTCCTGATGGTCGGGAAAGGTTCTAAACGATGTAGAATTCAGTCAGACATCTAAATCCATCGAAAAAAATACGTTTTTTGGGTGCGGGAAAGGGGTGCCTCCGCGAAAAAAAACGGCGCGCGTACGTGCGCAGCACGTAAATGCCCGCAAATGACCAAAACATAATAGTACCAATTATAAAAGTCATTTCGAGCACTTTTATTTTTTGACAGCGCCGTACACGCATGTGAAGAGCGCGCCAGCCAAGTGGTTGAGCCAAAGATGACCCATGGAACCTGAACCTTGACCCTTTGCCAAGTTTGGTTGTTTTCTCTTCGACCGCCGACTCGAGATATTGCAATATAGGTTAACTCCAGCTTTTTTACAATGACGATCAGGATGACGCACGGCTCTGACCACGTCTGACAAAAATTGTGTGTTTGAGGTGTTGACACCTGACATACTATGTTAAGTTACAAGATTGATTGATGACGGCGTTAATGAGAATAATCGTGTTCACCAAAGAAATGGTGCAGAAAGAAACAGAAATAAACTAGATTTTAATTCGTCACTGAGACGAATTGGTGATCCGCGTATTCGCTCTGATCAAGTAGACCTTAAGAGATCGTGACAGTCTATGTGGCAGTATCATAACTTGTTCGAGGCTGTCCGCCTTATTCAACGCTTAACTTCTCTGTTAAAAATAACTAATATTTCGGCGTACGGGTACGCGTTGTCGTGACTCCCGCACGCATATGATGAGAACACCAGTGATGACTTTGACGTGAAGTTACTGTGTAACCCAAGTTTAGTTATGCACACCTACTCCAGTCTTGAGATATGTGCAAAACACGAAATTTTTCTTTGTGACGTCATGATGACGTCAGAAGAAATTTGTCATAGAAAGTGATATTCTGAAACCTATGTAGCACTGGTACTCATCATGTGCGTGCGGGAGTCACGACGAACGCGTACGCGCACGCCGATATATCAAGTAATTTTTGACAGAGAAGTTAAGATGAAATGGGACAGCTTCGAACAAGTTATGATACGCCATAAAGACTGTCACAATCTCTTAAGGTCTACTGATCGGAGGGAATACGCGGATCACCAATTCGTCTCAGTGACGAATTAAAATCTAGTTTATTTAAGTATCTCTGGACATTCATCATTCCTTGTAAGACCTTCATACTGTTCCTCGAAATCATGAGATAAATGAGGCAAATCAAAAAAGATATTTGAGTGATAATCATGTACATTTATACTTTCCCACCTTAATGTACATATAGGTATAAAAAATTCCTATTAGCCTTTTCCAATTTATTCTAAAAATGTCTTCATCTATGCCTTTACAAAGATTATGTTCTAAGATTATGTTCGTGTATTTCCTTTTAAAGAATATCTCTTTTTTATTCCTCGTAATGTAGTTCTGAAATAACAAGATTGGTTTTCCCCTGTGTGGGGGGGGGGTGTAAGTGTCTCCCAAAGAGGACCTTTTTAAATTAACACTCTACATACTAATTGAAGACGGTCGTCGATTTGCTACTAGTGGCGCAAATCCATTTTTAAATGTAGGGGGGACATCACATATTCATCCGCGATTAAATCTCAGGCCCAAATTTTTTCCCGGTCACGCCAGCCGCCGAATACCCGCTCAGTGTGTGGGGGGGGGGGGGGGGCTAGTGACGACAAATATTTTTCTTCAAATCCAAGATCCAAAATTTGTCCCGGTCACGCCAACCGCCGAAAAGTCGCTCAGCGGGGGGGGGGGGGAATCTCCAAATCCCTTCGACTTATGCACACATGTCAATTCGTGGGGTGGGGACATTTGATATCGTGTCCCCCACCTTCAAAATCGTGAGGGGACATGTCCCCCCTGTCCCCCCCCCCCCCTGGATTTGCGCCCCTGTTTGCTACGTAGTACAAACGGTTGGAAATTGTGTCCTCGTTTGTATGAGGGTTTGTGTTGCAAATGATACAGTGGCGACCGAAAGTATCGTCACGTTCCAAACGAAACTGAAACGCGTTTCATGAAACGATGTTCAAACGCAATGAAAGGCAAAGCCAGTGTAGTAACTGCGTGCTTTGCGTTTATTGATACGAATTCATTTCTGGAATCGCGTTTGCACGCGTTCGGAATGTGACGATTCTTTCGGTTGTGCGGTTAACTGTCAAACACAAATTGTGTGTCGATGGTATAAAACACACAATGTCCCTTCTTGGAGGTGTGTCCTCGTGATGTTTAGTCTACGTTTGGATAGTTATATACAGCGCCTTTGATTGTGCGCGCGCGCGCGCGTGTGTGTGTGTGTGTGTGTGTGTGTGTGTGTGTGTGTGTGTGTGTGTGTGTGTGTGTGTGTGTGCGTGTATATGTGTATATGTGTATATGTTTGTCTGTCTATCTGTCTGTCTGTGTATCTGTATGTCTGTGTGTCTGTATGTGTCTGTGTTTATGTGTTCGTGTGTGTTTGTATGTATGTATGTTTGTGCGTGGTTCAGTTTGTATGTTTGATTGGAGTTAATAGTCTAACAAACACTTCAGTTGCCGTCTCCATGACATGTACTAAGTAACATGCACGTTTATGAGACACGAAGTCAAACTGTTGCACTTATTTTAGTTCAGTGCAATATAATACCGCCAACTAATACACCAATCTAAATACTCGCAGAAAGAGTATACTTAGTTGTGTGTAGTTTTAATAATAGGCGTCCGATACGTTGTGTGTGACGGACTCAGCTCAGCGCGGTTACCAAATATGGTCGATGCCGAGTCACTTGTAATTGAAAAAAACCTCACGATTCTGTTCTGAATTCCCAGTATCTTTGCAAACGTGAACTGACGATCATTTCTGTTTGAACGGGAAAAATTATTTCGCGACCTGAATTATGGTCGGGTGTGCGGTCTTGCACTTTTCTTAATTTTTCACATGGGACAAAATGTTTGCGGGTCGATCATGGTGCCTTGTGACCCCCAGGCATGGAATGGAACATTCCCAGAGGTCTATCATCAATCATGGTTTTATCAGAAAGGAAACGCACCGGCCATTTAGTGTTCTCACAAAAATAAAGTATGAAAAGTAAAACATCACGCACCAGAAAAAAGGATTTGTATGTGTGGGAGTGTGTGATCTAACAAGACACTAAATGTTCCCTGGTGTACTAGGCAGAATTAACGCCCTTTACTTGTCAACGATCTTAATTGGAATAATGACCGTACGAATATTTTGACGGTACAAATGTGGTTATTCCTGTCCAATCAGTTTTTCACCAAATTACCAACAATGTACTTTTTATATCAAATATTCAATGTTATTTACCATTTACATGTAAAATTATATGTGTTCACTGTTTATATATCTACAGTAGGTTTATAAACAATGAACGCATAGGTTACCCACTTCTTTTATAAATCTGCCTAAAGGCAGATTTAAACTCATCCATTTAGATATTTCTCCTTAAAGTTGTTTCCTCAAGCTTAATTGAGTCCAAGACCGTTCTTCGTTATCTACCCGTTGGTCTAAATGTCCATGAATAAACGCGTTCGGAACAGAATTCATAATTCTTTACGTCTCGATGCTATACGAAAATGTAAAATTACACTTCTGCTTCTTCATGAGCCATCTGCTCCCAGCAGGTCGGCTACCATGGACCGCCACCTTTTTTCCGATCATTTGCTATTCTGATACATTCTCTATATCCCAATTTTGTCAACTCATTGATATTATCTATCTACCGGGTTCTTGGCCTCCCTCGTCTTCTCTTTCCATTAATATTTGCAGTTTCTTGTTATGACGGTATTCATGAGTTATTTGTTAATTTTCATCATATATCAAACTTCTTTGTTTGTTTCGTGTCAATGATATCAGTAAAAGAATTCTGTATACCCACATCACAAGTTTTTTTTAATTAATGCTTGTAAACGTCATTGTTTCTGAGCCGTATAAAAGCGTTGACCAAATATAGCACCCAATTTGAATTAGCCTACTTCTCAGTTACTTTGACACTGATCTTCCTTGAGGACAAAATGTTGGTCATATTCTCGAAAGCTGTTCTTGCTATACTTATTCTTCTGGCAATTTCATTGTCACACTTGGCATTTTGTCTTACTTCAGATTAATAAGAAAAGTCTAGATTTACAGTCTCAGATTTGACACGACCCTCTTTTGCAATTTAGCACTTTTCCACTTGGGATTAATGGGTACGGTTATGACCTTCACCAAAAACTCTTAACCCAGCTTCGATCCATGGGTAGTGACCATTAGCTGCTCCCTGAAGCGCAATCAAGGTCAGTAGGCAATATGATAAATAACCATTTCGATTTCAGCAAAAAAAAAAAAGATGTATGAAACTGGAGTGGCCTGCCCAAAGACAAAGCAGCTATCAGAAGTTTCAATCCATGACTTACAGGAAGTTTTGTGTTCGGGACATAAGACGATGGACTATGGATTGTAAAGACTATGGATTGTAAAGTGATGTCTGAAAGTAGCAAATTAAAACGAAACCACCAATACTTCAGTGGTGATGCATTTGATCTCCTTTCGAAACTCAAGAGTAAAGTGAAAGAAAAGGAGGAGAAATATATCAGTAACTCACTTCGATTTTATCATTGATTTGAAGACAGAGAATCTCGTTTGCACCCACCTCGAAGCACAACAAAATATGTCCGTGAAATCTGAAGATCAGACTTTGAAAATGCCGCACGTTCATGAATGCATAATATGGTATACATTTGTAAATTTTAAATAAAACTTCTCACATGCATCATACCTGACGATCAGCCAAGCATTGTAATGTTCTTAAGAGTAGACTAGAAATTTTATGTCTCTTGATGACAACAAATCAATTCCAAAGCTAATGATCTTTACAATTTCAATAAAACTGATTTTCTATATAGGTCCGATACTTTCTTAGATGGTATTTTCGTCTCTACATGTATACCAGTGTAATTTTACTCAATGTTAATTCTAATGATATCTAACAGTCACTATAATTCCAACAAAAGTTTTTACGTCCCTATTTTTTTTTTTTTTTGTCTTATGGTTATTAAATGGCATTTTCTTCTTTACACTTTTACACACTGTTAAGTTTTAGGCATGTAACAGAGATCCACAGCATTTAAGTTATTGCACTTGTGTATAATATTCCGATATATAACGGGTGTAAAGATAAAAGTCAAAACACAAAAAGATACAAACAAAGATATCAGATACAAATGTATAGTAATTTAACAGACAATACCGACGGCGGAAACGCACACAGACGCTGCCCCCAGCGAAAAAAAATTGATATAACGACCAAGGTTACACACAAATTAATCATAAATCACAAATTTTCACGTAGATTTCAATATGAGCTTGTAAGCCCAGTGTGTTGATAATATAACAGAATATAGATAATCTCTAGTGATGCTTTACTTTTTACTTCTACAATTGGAAATAATTCAATTTTCGCTTAAAATACAACAGTTGTTGGGAGTGGATTCAGAAGTGCGTAAAAGTAAAAAGCTTTATTAATCAGCATAGCATTGCATTCTTAGGAAACTAGGAAACATCTCAACAGATGTACGTATACCCTCTGAGGATGAACACATTTCATATAACATCTCAACAGTAGTTGATGTAAATCTGTGGAATTAGCCCTAGATATGTTGTAATAATTCTACTCCACCTTATCTATTATTCATCACCATTAAAAGGTGAGAAAGCTAATTTGAAACCATTCTTGGTGTATAGACAGATTGACAGGTAGATGTTATAGACAGATAGATAGATAGATAGATAGATAGATAGATAGATAGATAGATAGATAGATAGATAGATAGATAGATAGATAGATAAATGAATAAATAAATAGGTAAATAAAGACGTGTATATAGATAGATAAATAGAAAGATAGATAGATAGATAATCAATTCAGTTGGCTGAGACCGTCGAAAGATTTAAGAATGATCTAAAGACATATATAATGAAAGACTTATTTTAACCAAGAAGGACACTTACTGTGAGCACCTTGAGCATCCTATGAATGGACATGTTTGCGCGTTATAAATATCTATCTTATTATTATTAAATAGATCAATAGATAATTAGGTAGGTAGATAGATAGATAGATAGATAGATAGATAGATAGAAAGATAAATGAATAAATGAATAGATAAATAAAGACCTTATATAAATAGATAGATAGATAGACAGATAGATAGATAGATAGATAGATAGATAGATAGATAGATAGATAGATAGATAGATAGATATATGATAGATAGAAAGAAAGAGAGAGATAGGTAGTTACGTAGAGAGACAGACAGATAAATAGGATAAAATATGTACAAACAATTTTATGCACCTAATAACTGGGACAAGTAATAATTACCCATATCTATTTGTTGCCACAGAAAACGGCCTCGAAGCTAGCACGGTATTGGGTGTCCAAGTGCTACCGAAATTAAAAGCCTGTCCAGCAAGAAACATTTATGAAATGACAGCCTTTGTTTAGAGCCGAGTAATTGGTGAACACGAGTCGAAAGTGTGATCGGCTTACAATTTACATTAAAGGGAAATGACATGATTGGTGTAGTCCTGAACTTGGTGCTAAACTGTTCTGTAATCAAGTAAACTATGCAAATGATTCTTCTGTGAAAATTTTGCAGTCAAATGTTGACTCATTTTCAAAGTACCACCACCAGAATGCCTTGTGACAGACCAATTTGTTCTGTAACTTTCTGTGGGATTAATTTCTCTCAGGGCTCGAGAGAAATAAAGTCCTGGTATGACAATATGTTCATACTTGATTCTCCTTAAGTAAACAAATTCAAGACAAATTCTTCAAACCAGGAGATGCATTCCAGCCGGTTTATAGACCGGAATCTGTCAACCAGTTTGGTTCAAGGGGTATTTTTTTATTCCTCCCGATCTTGGCACTGCCATTTAATCTTCTACGACAGAAAAAAAAATCAATGTGAAGATTATCTACCGCAAGTACAGTGTGGGTCAAAAAGTTTACACTGAGAAAATTGTCATTTGTTAAAGGCAAGGTTCACCC